>JARACY010001120.1:0-65871 GCA_029255725.1 Scrobipalpa atriplicella | reverse complement strand
TGTGAATTTTACAGAGAGTTTTGTACAAAATTTACTCTTTGAATTGAAGCATATTATAGTGAACAATACATATAATTTTCAGACTCAGACATGGCGAGCGAATGCGCCTTTTACTAAGCTATTTACTAAAAACTGTTTTAGTGGAAAATTTAAACTTGGATAATTACCTATAGCTAAAGCTATTTAATGCTTATTTTGCAATAAAAATGTTACAATTTGTAGTATAAAAATTTATAATATAGAATAGCTTTAATGCTTGCAGAGAAAGTTGAAGCAACTCGAAGTGTTTTCATTATTTATTTCAAATGCCCTGCGACACCTGTGTTTATCCAAGAAAATGTAGTTGTTAAACAAAAACTACTTAAAAAGATTTGTAGCAAACTACGGCATTATTTTTTTAAATAAATAGCTTCTGTATCCGGCTCTGTCAGCCTGTTTGCTCGTACATATTGTGATAAATAACACCCACGGATTGGTTCCATTTTAACAGCGGCTTACCTCTTTATAAAGGGTAGTGGAATTACTTTGTGATTTTATTCGTATGAATAACAGTGTTATACTGAAGCTTATTATGAAACAAAGTGGCTGTTTTCCATTTTGTAACAAAAATAGACGGAATGGGCGCTTTTCCACTAGACGTCACGTCAACGGCAACGGCGACGGCACGGCGACGATCACGTGACAATATCTATGGGAATCGATGACATACCGTGACGGTGCCGTGCCGGCAATTGGAAAAGCGTGTCATATAATTTCATTGATTTTCATTCATTATCTCACCTACGATATTGTCGACGGTACCGTGCCATCGCCGTTGCCGTTGACGTGCCGTCTAGTGGAAAAGCGCCCATTAGTTTTATTTCTATGCTTATGTTATAAAGAGGAAATAATGTCATCAGATAAGTAATTGCCTACATCAACAAGAAGTGACTTACGCGATGTGTGTGTGCAATGTCATATTATTATGGGAAAATCCATAAATTCTTAATTAGGTCAAAATAATGATTAAACGAAACAAATTATGATAAAAAATATAACATCAAGTTTCGATTTTTAATATTTTCAAAAAAAGATAGCAATTTGATTGCAAGCTAGTAATTTATCCAGATAAAAAAGAATAATACCACCCTGGCTAGCAAATTGTTGGATGACATGACGGAAGAGGTTCTGCCTACCCCAGATACAAACGTGATTATCTAAAGTACCCATTCAAGAAAGGTCAAAATAGGAAATCAAGACCCGCTTTTCCATTACCCTTTTCCTATATATTCCTAACTCAGAACACCTACTCGGCTCATATCGTGAATAAAACACAACATCGTGTTATAAATACAGATTAACTATTCAACGCATCCGACTCACATCGTTCGTTCTCCCGTTTAGTTAAAATTTCAACGGTGAGCGCCTCGTGTTAACTTAGGTAGTCATGTAAACTGCCTTGGTTTAGTGGTATGCGCCTTGGGCTCGCGATTCGGGGGTCGTGAGTTTGATTGTCATGTAAGGGACACGAAGTTGATGTTATCACTTTGTGAGCTTTTTATTGGTTTGATTATGACAATGTAGACTGAATCTTGAACTTGAATCCATCAATTGACAAAGTAGGTAAAATGACGCCGTGCTTTGAAGAATATAATATATTTATAATTTAATATTATTAAGTATTTATAGTTGATAATGTTATTTACACAAATTATTATGTTAAGTCTAAAGGCTATTTGAAAATCTGTTATAAGGGTTCATCGGATCACCAATAAAAAAATGAAGGAGTTAGTACATTACATTGTAAAATTTATGCCATTGCTACGGAAACTGTGTAAGATGTAGCAGGAAGCTACGACTTTAGCTACGACTTTAGCTACGGTTTTAGCTACGATACGGCTTTAGCTACGTTTTTTCGTAGAAGTCAGTTAAGTCTAGGTACGTGTTTTCGCTTGTGGGTGTTAAAACTAATTTATAATAATGATCCAAAGATGCCGTAAATAGCACCTGCAGTGCTTGCTTGTGTCTGTATCACAAACATTTTTTAATGTTTCGGAAGAATTGCAACTAATTCTTCATTTAATAATCCATAAATCATAATTACTATACTCTGTACAACATAGCTTGATCTTTTTGACAGATGTCAAACACATACCGTTATGAAGGAGTCTCTTTCGCACCTGTGATGTTTTGATATTTCCTACCTGCTGTCACAGGACTCAAGCTACATTGGACAAAGTATAGTGCCCACTTTTAGCATATTTTGTAACAAAGCTTAAAATACTAATAATGAATTATTATATTATGGATTATAAACGTAACATAGTAATGAAAATGTTTGTATTTCAGGCACTATTAATTTAAAACTGATAGCATATTTGCCCCTTAAGTGTGTTAGTATGCATAAAATTTATAATCTTTTGAGAGAAGGAACATAGAATACTAAAACTGTATGTAATATTCTTGCACATTGTATAAAAATAATACAATAAAGAATACACCCATTTTATACCAGTAGCATATTTTTTTCTTTTTTATGTGACGTAGGAAGTACAAATCGTATCGTATGTCGTTTGTTTACGTAAAGGCACTTGTCGGATTCGTACCTCATGGCTGTCATATTTATGCGGAAAATTTATTGTTATTGTTCACCTGTGGCGCAAACTTAGGAACGCATTTTATTTATTATTTAGGATTTATTGCCAACGCTTCTTTAGTTTGGGATAGAATATCGTTTGGTCAAGTTATGTGTTAAGAAAAAAAAACAATTGAGATGAAGCAAGGTACTATTCTTGTCCCTCCAACAGCGTCATTCCATCTGCTGTGTCCTGTACTTACGCTACTGTCTGAAGACTGTTGTCTGATTGTTGCACACGTCTGTGCATAATTTATTTTTAATAGAGCAATGTAATACTTCTAGACTTCTAGCTTTCAAAAAGTCTTTGGACAAAAATGTAACCCGACATAAAGCGGTGGTAGTAGATGAATAATTCGGTAACATAATGCACTCATTATTCCTGAAATATGAAGCGTCGTATGTGTTGTTCCACTCTGCTCTTCAACGAAATGACCTTAAGGTGAGGATGCGGTCATAAGCGGAGCGGAAAAGTAAATTAACAGATTTAAAAAATGTCTGTTTTTCATTATTATTTATCATGAGTTTGCTTTTGCTCTTGACCCTAATGTAGGTCATATTCTAGACTGGAGACTTGAGTCTATCCAGAAGAAGTCTGTTTACTCTCGCTTTCAAAGAATATTATACTTATTTATCTACGTTCATTTTGGCAGAGGGTCTATTGCAGAATGTTATGCCCTTTTTTTTTAAATCCAACACTTGGAACTTTTATTGGACGATATACTAAAAGATAAATAAATACATAAAGTCACGCTTTGTGTAAAAACCAGTACCCTCGTTCAATCCCCTAGATTAGGTAGCCGACCCTGTGAAATACGGGAACAAGGCTAGGAAGATGATGATGAGATTTCTACAGTATAGCAACTCGAAAATTGTATAATTTTTGTATCGCTTTCTGTCCAGGATGGAAGATTTCACATTGACTGATTTATATAGCAACTCGTGCTCGATGGAAAACTCGGAAACATTTTGTTGACAATAATTTGTTTTCCGTATCGAGGGGCGGTCGGGATGTTTTGATAGCGATGTCGGTTTTAAAGTTTGAATTTGGAAAATATGTTAGTCCGAAAAATTTGATACAACTAAAACTTGTTTTCGTGTCGTTGGTGGTGGAAATGTTTCAAATCAACTGTTCGACTTATTATTTCTGTGCGTTCGCCTTCTTAACTTGTCCAACACAAATCATTTTGGGAGTGGCCCTTGTGGCTAAATGTAAAAAGTATATTTCGTTAGTTGTTTTTCTTCGGTGATATGTTTCTTCCTAGCAAAGATTGTTCTATTTACACATACAATACATTTTCACAAACATAAAAACCATTCTCAAGACATTTCATCAAATTATGGGTTACGGGTTACGGGTTACAATGATTCCCGGTATAATGCACGCTCCGTTACCCTTACTGGCCCCATGGGGTTTCAAACCCATAGTTTAACGGTAAGCTTGGTGGAAACAGACCCGGGTCATGGCTCCCGTGGGAAAAAGAGGCAATTTACAACAAACCGGATGAAAACACTCATATCTACTGATGAAGTAACCCCAAAGGAGATAAAACTGGTTCATGTTGTTTACTGAAACAAATCATATTTAATGGAACAGACTCTTTGACAGCTTTATTAATAGGATGAAATAGAAGGTTTCTTATATGTTTTCTTGCATTATTGCATCCCTTGTTATGTTAACTTAATATTTTTGTGTCAATTTTAACCTGAAATTACCTTAAATATTTTGTCAAAAGTGTCGAAAACGTAAGTGTTTTTTTGCTCTGCCTACCCCGTAAGGGATCAAAGCGTGACTTTATGTATTTATTTATCTTTTAGTATATCGTCCAATAAAAGTTCCAAGTGTTGGATTTAAAAAAAAAGGGCATAACATTCTGCAATAGACCCTCTGCCAAAATGAACGTAGATAAATAAGTATAATATTCTTTGAAAGCGAGAGTAAACAGACTTCTTCTGGATAGACTCAAGTCTCCAGTCTAGAATATGACCTACATTAGGGTCAAGAGCAAAAGCAAACTCATGATAAATAATAATGAAAAACAGACATTTTTTAAATCTGTTAATTTACTTTTCCGCTCCGCTTATGACCGCATCCTCACCTTAAGGTCATTTCGTTGAAGAGCAGAGTGGAACAACACATACGACGCTTCATATTTCAGGAATAATGAGTGCATTATGTTACCGAATTATTCATCTACTACCACCGCTTTATGTCGGGTTACATTTTTGTCCAAAGACTTTTTGAAAGCTAGAAGTCTAGAAGTATTACATTGCTCTATTAAAAATAAATTATGCACAGACGTGTGCAACAATCAGACAACAGTCTTCAGACAGTAGCGTAAGTACAGGACACAGCAGATGGAATGACGCTGTTGGAGGGACAAGAATAGTACCTTGCTTCATCTCAATTGTTTTTTTTTCTTAACACATAACTTGACCAAACGATATTCTATCCCAAACTAAAGAAGCGTTGGCAATAAATCCTAAATAATAAATAAAATGCGTTCCTAAGTTTGCGCCACAGGTGAACAATAACAATAAATTTTCCGCATAAATATGACAGCCATGAGGTACGAATCCGACAAGTGCCTTTACGTAAACAAACGACATACGATACGATTTGTACTTCCTACGTCACATAAAAAAGAAAAAAATATGCTACTGGTATAAAATGGGTGTATTCTTTATTGTATTATTTTTATACAATGTGCAAGAATATTACATACAGTTTTAGTATTCTATGTTCCTTCTCTCAAAAGATTATAAATTTTATGCATACTAACACACTTAAGGGGCAAATATGCTATCAGTTTTAAATTAATAGTGCCTGAAATACAAACATTTTCATTACTATGTTACGTTTATAATCCATAATATAATAATTCATTATTAGTATTTTAAGCTTTGTTACAAAATATGCTAAAAGTGGGCACTATACTTTGTCCAATGTAGCTTGAGTCCTGTGACAGCAGGTAGGAAATATCAAAACATCACAGGTGCGAAAGAGACTCCTTCATAACGGTATGTGTTTGACATCTGTCAAAAAGATCAAGCTATGTTGTACAGAGTATAGTAATTATGATTTATGGATTATTAAATGAAGAATTAGTTGCAATTCTTCCGAAACATTAAAAAATGTTTGTGATACAGACACAAGCAAGCACTGCAGGTGCTATTTACGGCATCTTTGGATCATTATTATAAATTAGTTTTAACACCCACAAGCGAAAACACGTACCTAGACTTAACTGACTTCTACGAAAAAACGTAGCTAAAGCCGTATCGTAGCTAAAACCGTAGCTAAAGTCGTAGCTAAAGTCGTAGCTTCCTGCTACATCTTACACAGTTTCCGTAGCAATGGCATAAATTTTACAATGTAATGTACTAACTCCTTCATTTTTTTATTGGTGATCCGATGAACCCTTATAACAGATTTTCAAATAGCCTTTAGACTTAACATAATAATTTGTGTAAATAACATTATCAACTATAAATACTTAATAATATTAAATTATAAATATATTATATTCTTCAAAGCACGGCGTCATTTTACCTACTTTGTCAATTGATGGATTCAAGTTCAAGATTCAGTCTACATTGTCATAATCAAACCAATAAAAAGCTCACAAAGTGATAACATCAACTTCGTGTCCCTTACATGACAATCAAACTCACGACCCCCGAATCGCGAGCCCAAGGCGCATACCACTAAACCAAGGCAGTTTACATGACTACCTAAGTTAACACGAGGCGCTCACCGTTGAAATTTTAACTAAACGGGAGAACGAACGATGTGAGTCGGATGCGTTGAATAGTTAATCTGTATTTATAACACGATGTTGTGTTTTATTCACGATATGAGCCGAGTAGGTGTTCTGAGTTAGGAATATATAGGAAAAGGGTAATGGAAAAGCGGGTCTTGATTTCCTATTTTGACCTTTCTTGAATGGGTACTTTAGATAATCACGTTTGTATCTGGGGTAGGCAGAACCTCTTCCGTCATGTCATCCAACAATTTGCTAGCCAGGGTGGTATTATTCTTTTTTATCTGGATAAATTACTAGCTTGCAATCAAATTGCTATCTTTTTTTGAAAATATTAAAAATCGAAACTTGATGTTATATTTTTTATCATAATTTGTTTCGTTTAATCATTATTTTGACCTAATTAAGAATTTATGGATTTTCCCATAATAATATGACATTGCACACACACATCGCGTAAGTCACTTCTTGTTGATGTAGGCAATTACTTATCTGATGACATTATTTCCTCTTTATAACATAAGCATAGAAATAAAACTAATGGGCGCTTTTCCACTAGACGGCACGTCAACGGCAACGGCGATGGCACGGTACCGTCGACAATATCGTAGGTGAGATAATGAATGAAAATCAATGAAATTATATGACACGCTTTTCCAATTGCCGGCACGGCACCGTCACGGTATGTCATCGATTCCCATAGATATTGTCACGTGATCGTCGCCGTGCCGTCGCCGTTGCCGTTGACGTGACGTCTAGTGGAAAAGCGCCCATTCCGTCTATTTTTGTTACAAAATGGAAAACAGCCACTTTGTTTCATAATAAGCTTCAGTATAACACTGTTATTCATACGAATAAAATCACAAAGTAATTCCACTACCCTTTATAAAGAGGTAAGCCGCTGTTAAAATGGAACCAATCCCGTGGGTGTTATTTATCACAATATGTACGAGCAAACAGGCTGACAGAGCCGGATACAGAAGCTATTTATTTAAAAAAATAATGCCGTAGTTTGCTACAAATCTTTTTAAGTAGTTTTTGTTTAACAACTACATTTTCTTGGATAAACACAGGTGTCGCAGGGCATTTGAAATAAATAATGAAAACACTTCGAGTTGCTTCAACTTTCTCTGCAAGCATTAAAGCTATTCTATATTATAAATTTTTATACTACAAATTGTAACATTTTTATTGCAAAATAAGCATTAAATAGCTTTAGCTATAGGTAATTATCCAAGTTTAAATTTTCCACTAAAACAGTTTTTAGTAAATAGCTTAGTAAAAGGCGCATTCGCTCGCCATGTCTGAGTCTGAAAATTATATGTATTGTTCACTATAATATGCTTCAATTCAAAGAGTAAATTTTGTACAAAACTCTCTGTAAAATTCACAAAGCTCCGTACTTATTCTCGGTCATAATCTTCAGTTATTTTTATTAATACGCGTTTCTAGCGACTAGCCACTAGACTACAGCTGGTCTGTCGACACAAGCTTACCTCGTAGCGTGAAACAAAGCTAATCACCTTAATCCGGCCCTGTTCAGCTGGAGTATTATGAAGGTAGCGAAGGATAATTAATTCCAAGGATCAGTTGGATATCTCCTGCTTCAGACTATTTGATATGCATAACACGTGCGTGGGTATGTTCGGGCCAATATCAAGTATGGTTTCCATTGTGGCGTGTATCTACGTACTTCTTGGGTTATAAAAATACATACTTATGATCGTATAATATGATGCCGAATTTACCAAACCAAACCAACAAACGTTACAAAGTAATGGCGGCTTTGTTTCCGAGGTAAAAAATTCTTCGTTTACTGCAGTTGGCAGATTGGGATTAGCGAGCAAAGTGAAAGCAAGATTTTACATTTACAGAGATCCTTGCTGTCCCTTTTAATGGCGTGAAAGACAGTTTCCCGAAAACCTCAGAACGGAACAACTTTCACCAGAAAAATCTTTTAGAAAAAAAAACTCGATTAGATAGATAGATAGATAATAAATTTATTTGTTTTAAGGTGACATACACATACAATTTGTTACATAAGTAGGAGACAAAAGTAAATAGTTACACAAACATAAAATAAACATCAAACAAAAAAAAAAACAAAGAAAGTACACAAAAATACAAAACAGACAAAAGGTTAGATAAATTTGCATGAGAATGCTAATTTATTTTTTATTTCCTGAAAGATTTTCTTCCCGAAATGTGTTCACTTCGTGGCTGAGCAACAACTTTATCGCAGTTTGCGGGAAACTGTCCCTTACCCGTATTTCCTTAGTTGACTTCTTATACCTACTTCACAGCTGAAAGATACACTTACGAAGTGATGCTATTCTGACCCAAAACCAGTGGACCCTTGCGTATTTAAAAACTCTGACCAGAGTTTTTGGAATGGCAACAATCTTGCATAAATACGATCTGATAGAGATAAATCATAAATTGAATAATATCTGATGCAATTTGCTGATGAAGCTGAAATAAATTAATCTTTTAGCTTTGTTTTACTGATGTTTCATGATTGCCTGATTGAAAATTAATATTAATATTGTTTTCGTTCGTTTTCCAAAAAAACGAGTTGTTTTTTCTTAAGCTTTTTACAAATCTGGTTTAAAAAATAACTATATTATAGCTTTTCTTATTTTAAGAATTAGGAATTTTGTAGAAATAAGTTACCTCATGGTCATTAGTCTATCAGTTGTGTACTAAATTTTATTCAGATTCGTCTAGCCGTTTCTAGTTTCTCTCGCTAACGTCAAAGGTCTTGAACAGGATCATTTTCTTCATAATAATATAAAACCTAGAAGAGCTCTCGGATTCGCAATATCAGCGCGCATTTAGATTGCGCGAACATGAGTCACAGTACAACAAATGAAACAGTAAGAACTCTTTGAACTACCCTAGAAAGTATTGCTTCGATCGGTTGACATGGTGTCGAGTAAAAAAAGTATCTCCCCATTCCATGGGTATCGTGAATTGTGATTAAGGGGTAAATACAGGAAATGGACGGTTTCTATTCCTGTAATTCAAACATCTTCCATTTCCCACACTACCTATCTTGCATGAAGAGTTCATAAATTGAGAGGAATCCATGTCTAGCAGTAAACTGATGCTGAGGATACAATACTTGTGCATTTGTTCGCAAAACAGTGTTCAAACAAGGCGGGCAGGTAGGTGGCAGGCCATAATGATGTCGCTTGTTATTTATAGTTGGTGAAGATGTCATTTTACTGTATTTTATTTTTACTGGGCCGCGCTATATTCGACTCCGTTTTTAACCATTGCTGTACGCTGTATTTTATTAGGTGACACACACATACAGATTTCCATACATATTTTTTTGCCAAATTATGTGCATATTTAGCGTTTGAAGCGAAAATATCCTGGCAACTTACATTTGATAAGAAAATCTCGGTAATATAATATGGAAGGTAAAACAGCGAGTAAGTTTGGAAGTTTTGTAAAGTTTGGTAGATATTTTCAGATAAATTGTAGGTACTTGTATTGTTTCTTTGTGATATTGACCTCCTCAGTTTGTAGCAAGAAAACATGGATCGTATCAAAAATAAATAATGAAGAACAAGTTGCTTCTAAACTTGGGAAAAGTTTATCATACACAAGTAATTTTTTGTAGCGAACACAAGAATTTACTTCGTCAGGAAAATAAAAGTTTATGTAACTACTAGCTTTCCGCACTGCGGTTTCACCCGCAGCTTTATAAACTTTTTTCCGAGATAAAATAAATTTGGGTGTATAGCCTAATAGATTGTCATCCTATCGCCTAATTTAGAAAACCTCAAAGCCTTCTTATTTCCTACCAAATATCAAACCCTCAACTAACCCAAGAGCTCACTAAACCCTGAAGGCTTATACTGGTACCACACCGTGCTAACGCTAAAAGATATAATCAAAAAGAATGGCGGCCAAGCCAGTTTCTAGAATGTTCCCTGTGAAAGAGAGGCTGTGGTAAAAGCTCAAGGGTTTTATACTCCAATCCAATTTAGCCAACGCTTTCCTTTTATTATTGACCATTGTGCTTGACCGGACTAAACGAATTATATTTTGGCTGGCTTTCATAGAGGTCAACTTTAGTAAGAATAGAAAGAAAGCTAGGTAATCCGCACTTATCAGAAAACATCACAATACTTAAATGTCTCACGACCTTATCTCTATTTTTAATTTGATTTATTTCTTATTTAGCTTTAGGTGCCCCCTCAGTTTCAACTTAATGAGTTTTTATCTGAGAATGAGGTATTATTGTGTGTGTGTGTATTTTCTTTCCTGCGTGATATGATAGGTACCTTACCTACTGATATTCTAAAAAAAATGAACGAATGAAGTATTTTCTCGAGATAAAAAGTAGCCTACCTACCCTACGTCCGCTTACACTTTTTTTTAACAAAACCAAACGGACACAGTTAAGTACTTCCACATTCGGTCATTCGAAAATTTATAATATACAACGTGTAACATAAAGGGCATATGCATCGTGAAATGTGTGAATCTACCCATGAAACTGAACAACTTTCCTTAAGGAACATAGGCCGAAAAACTAAAAAAGCAAAACTACCTTCCATACAAAATGCATCAGCTGATAGCGCATTTAGTATGGGAAGTCAAAACTTATTTTTTTTTTATTTCGACCTATGTTCCTTAGGGAAAGTTGTTCAGTTTCATGGGTAGATTCACACATTTCACGATGCATATACCCTTTATGTTACACGTTATAGATAAAATATCTGCTCTAGATGTTACCAATCATACTGTTATTTGTTCTAAAAAAGGTTCCGACTGTAAACTTGCAGCATAATGCTCAATAAATCTAGATTTTCTTGTGAAAAATCTGCGCGCTGAGCATACACCGTCTATCTTCATAGCAAACGATTGGGATTCCGGTTTTCGAAGGAATTTCTACCGTTTATGCAGATTTTTGCAGAGTTTTGGTATACTTTACGATTGATGCATTGGCTTATAGTTAAGATACCTACTACGTTTGATAGATCTAACGTTTGATACAACCGCATTTTTTTTAGACCCTTGGTATGACAGCACGTCAAAATTATTCATTACATTTATATATACGTAAAGTATATTTGATCGCAAATAGGAAATAATTCCAGAGACAAAAAATATTTCCTAGAAACGAATGGTGTATAAATAGGTACTTAGTACCCTACGCATATAAATCTATTTCATCCAGAGGTTATGAGCCATCAGATTGAACATTTCGAATCGACCCGATTGTACTAGTCATGGTGCGTTGCTCTAAGGCCCGTATTTATAATCAGCTCTCAAGAGTGACAGCGAGTTTGAGTTCGTATCAGAAATGTCATTTCAGTACAAAACGATCTGTCTAATCCATACTTAATATTGCTCTCAATCTTGAGATCGCTTTATAAATACGAGCCTAAGTGCCGCCATAACAAACTTGATTTCATTCTAATGACTAGAAATATAAAAACTGCGAGGTTACAACAAAAGCCTTAATGTTAAAGAAACATTGCTTTCCATTGCATTAACCTTGCATTGCGTTTTTACTTTAATGCAATAATTTGCATTTATATTGAAACCGATTTGTATTTACATATCAGAATACTTAGTTCAATTCCACAAGGACTAAGTTATTTCCAGCTAGAATAAAAGCATGTACATACTTGATTTAAAAACATAAAAGCGACTCTATTATCGAACACAACTGATTCAAAAATATAGATTTAAAAATAAACACTGAATTATTAGGTACTACAATAAAACTAGGTGACTTACATTACACAGTGTTGACGGAAGAGCAAATTTTATTTTATTTTTTTCTACCAAGCTAATCTCCTAAATAAGTCAAAGCTACGCAACCCCTAGATTCTAGGGCCTGGAAGAAACATTATTAGAAGTCCTGTGATGCCGTCATCTGGGTACAAGTACACCGCCGAAAGGGAGGAGACGATATTAATGAATAATGATGCATCCTTTTATCCAATAGGATTAATAGGGCTCACAGAATAGATGGTAAGTACATATTTCACAATGTTGTGTGACATTGAGCTCATTCCAGATCTATATCAGCCCAAAAACCTACTTACTTATTTCTTACTGCGCAACTAGTATATCTTCCTCCCGTGACTTCGCCTGATAAACAATTCACTGCGGCTTCTCACGGGCTCATAAATTTCAACTCAAGCGCCTAAATCATAAAAAAATACGATTGTAGGTTGGATTTTGGCAAAGTTAGGCACTTACCGAGAAGTTTTTCGCCAGAATGGAGTTTTTGACACGCTAGGATTTTGCCGGCTTTATATTCGTGATAATAAGGAGCTTTGGATGTATCGGAATGTATTACCGTGAAGCAAAAAAGGGTCAGCTAAAATTACTTCTCTACTGAAATATAGACTTGATTTAGACTGTACCAGTAATTTTTCCCCCAAATATATAGAAGATAAGATAATGTACTGAAAATTAAAAGGGGCTGCGCATGTTGAGATTAACGGAACTGAAAAGCATTCAGATAGTTTTTTTTTTGTGAAAATTGTTTATCTGCCTTCGGTTCACCGTCTCTTTAAACTTCGTGTCATTTTTATAAAACAATATGAATTATAGGTACCTAATGAATTTTCATTTAGTATTGCACATATCTTTCTGAAAAATCTCTTCAACCGTAATTCTTCCAGATTATCCCAGATTACGGTCTGCTACATTTGAAATCGCTTTTACGACTGAAATTATTAATTCGTACAAAAATTTTATTTTCGAAAACTCGCCTAGTCCATTCACTCGAAATGTAGATTTCAGTCTAATTAACTAATGGCGCAAACTGAAAATTTATATAATCATGCAGATTCTCAGGCATTTTGAGCTGGATTAATTTCGTCTCGCCTGATAGATCACTTGGTAGAGACCCAGCCTGCTGATCTTTGTTTATTGAACAAAATGTAAAATATATTAACTATGCATATAATGGGCGCTTTTCCACTAGACGGCACGTCCACGGCAACGGCAACGGCACGGTATCGTCGACGATATCGTGGAAGAGACAATGTATGAAAATCAAATGACACGCTTTTCCACTTGACGGCACGGCACCGTCACGGCATGTCATCGATTCCCATAGATATTGTCACGTGATCGTCGCCGTGCCGTCGCCGTTGCCGTTGACGTGACGTCTAGTGGAAAAGCGCCCAATAGTGTACTAGACTACGGAACACTATGCATATTTCTCTATAAATTTATTATATTAGGGTTGAAGAAAGTTAGGATTATTTCCCGAGAACGGGTATTAAAAAATATCTGTTAGCCTTGCATGTGATTATGCTCAATGCTCATACTTAGAAGTTTTTACGTTACCTACGAGTAAGAGACGAGAAATTCGGCACAGGTGGAAAATGCAATACGATACTTTAATGTCTAGTTCAGATGGTTAGCGCTATCACACTAATCTTTGTCGGTAGCGGGATCAAATTCTTTTTCCGTATTTAAAAATAACAACAATAAATAGTTTTAAATTCAATTTCGCTTGTAATTTCGTCCAAGGGATTATTTATATAGGTATAATTTGTTATGCAAATTGCTGAGCATGTTAGTCGTTTGATAAATTACAATGCAAATGATTAATATTGTATAAATATTAAATAATGCGTGAATTATTCATATTATGATATTTCATATACTCAGGTAATGTATTTTAATGTTTAAATGTCTTTGTGTACGAGTGTATTTAAGTACATATTTTATTTTAAGTCTAAGTCTGTTCACTCTATATAAATTCTTTGTAAGTAAATCATTGGGTAGATGTGTGCAGTCAAGAGTTTTTATTTTCTTTAAAACTCTGTTACCAGGGTTTATAGAGTCGATGGTCGACTCGAAAACCCACTCGATAAGAGGAAAACCTAATTACTTACTAAATTACATCTTTTTTGTTCCAGCCCGCAGCGTATCCTACACCATTACGTCACTAGAAATGCCTCGATGGGCGGACCCCCGTCGCGACGTCGAACTAAGGTGTAGCTACGAGAGACATGACCACGACCCACCACTGCATTCCGTAAAGTGGTACAGAGATACGCATGAGATCTTCCGTTATACTCCTCAAGAGGTAAGATCTTAGGCTCGTATTTATGAAGCGATCTCAAGACTGACACCGTGTTTGAGTTCGTATCAGAAATGTCATTTCAGTAAAAAATGACCTGTCAAATCCATACTTAATTATTGCTCTCAATCTTGAGATCTCTTTATAAATACGAGCCTTAGAATAAGCATTCAATAGTTACAAACGGATACATTTATCGAGACTTATGAACTGACTGAGATGCTTCTATGAAAGGTACTTCTAGGATTCACCCGTGTAATGTCATAATTCGGTGCTTTCTTCCGATGCATTTTCCAAGAGAGAAGTAATTCGTCCGTGTACTGGTTAGAATCGGAGAGAAGGCTAGTAAAGGTTTTATATCCTATGAATCAAAAACAGCAATAGAAAATCCACTGACTTCTTCTAATCTAATATTTCAACACCACATTAAATACGATAAAATATATACTATGGTTTATTGAAATTTTTTCGCGTCTTGAAAAGGTACCTAACCTAGGGGATCTTAAAAATGTCAATTGAAATCCTATTTAAACTATATCTAAAGCAGTATAAAAACGAGTGAAGAAAATTTTAATATCTACCTAGCTTTTCTCAAGACGTCGTCGTCGCCTCTAAGCACCGTCTCTAGTGCCATCAACCGGAGGCCCGCTAAGCCAGAGCCAGCTCGTTTGATTTTGTTCGCCGGCGCGTAATCCCCCTTACACAGCGCATAACAAGGATTTGCGCCAAGTGAAAAACTCGCAAAAGCAAGACGGCTTGTTTGAACAGTAAAAGAGCTGGTTTTGAGAATGATGTCTTGAGGTCTGCCGACACTTTGGTCATATTAGTTTTTGTAATCTACTTTTCCCTGCTTCCACAGGGGTTTGCGCCCAGGGAACTTCAAAAGGCAAGACGGCTTGTTTCAACCACAGAGTTCTGAAAGGGTGTCTTGAGGTTTCGTGACGCCACTTTGGTGATATTAGTTTTTTTTAATCTGTTAATGAAAGCCTTAAGTTGGTGTGTTCTCAGTGGTTTACTAAGTATCTAGTTTTAAAATTTGATGATTCTTCTTATAGCGTCAATGAACGACCCGACCAACCCTGGTGTTGTAGTTTTCAAACGCCAAATTAGAAACAGCTAAGAGCTAGCTTGTCCTCAGACGTCAATTTGGCGCTCAGAGTGCGATTTCATGTTTTTCCACGTGAAAGTACCTACAGAAATATACATGACACCTAAGCGCATATACCTATGTATGTATAGAGCTATATTTTCAAAGGCATACTTAGGTTGTCATATACCGTAAATCTCAACCGACTTTTGCCAGGAAAGATAAGCATCTCCTAGCTTAGCATTAAAGTTTATTTAAATAAAATTTTGTCCTATCTACTACTACCTACTTACTTCGTCAGTGTGAAAATCTGAACGTATTACGGCACTTCACAAGCCCATTACGGCGGATTTGAGTTTGCTATTGTCCGCTGAAGTTGTTTCTAAGATGGCGTCACGTGCTGTGTTCCCAACTCAAGTAGTTTCGAGGGGACCTAGCTGGTGTTACTGCTCAAGTTTTTCTGAAGATGCTTTTGTGAAACGATAGGAAACAATTTATAAGCTTATACAATTTGATATTATTCTTGACTAGCTAAAATTTATTAAGAAGTACATTATTTATCCCATACCACTATTTGATTATGTTGATAACTGTTGTTACACAAACCATGTCAAATGAATAGTGCGTTAAAATTCTTGTCACTATAGGATTCATCAAGCTGTGTCTTTCAATTCGATAACCCACATGACATTGTGTCGATAATAGTGTTGAAAAAAAAAAACAGTTACGTATCAAGTACTGCCAATCGCAATTGTAAAAATAGAAAATCAGGATCACAAGGTCCCGTGCTTTAGAAGGCACGTTAAGCCGTCGGTCCCAGTCGCTGTCATTGATAGGTGGTCGTTCCACAAACCATGTCAGCGGCCTGTTAGCTGTTACTAATAGGCGGTTTAACACCAGGGCTCATAGGGTCATTCGTTGACTCGAAAACTCACTCGAGTCAAAATCACACCAAATCACAAATACCATTAATAAATTGTTGTCTACTGATATTTTCTGCCTACTAGTATCTTCTATGATCGATGGTCCTTTTCACAAGACAGCTCGAACGGAAGTTCGTTGTGGAACTATGGAACTATTCGACACTCCAGTCACGCGTCATCAGATAGACTGAGGATCGGAGACAATTCGGAAGTCATAAGCGGAGATTCTCAGCCTCGTAGAGGGGCTGGCAAATAGGCTTGCGGAGTCTTGGAACCATAATTTATTATCTGTGGGAGGTTGGTTGCATTTACATGATGTTGATATTTAAAATTTTATAGGTATGTAGATAAAATACAATACAGTACTTACAATATTTTCTAAACTGCCTCTCTCGAGACAGAAATGTAGTGATGATATATGCAGGAAAAATTGCCTGATTATCTGCCAAGTAAGATGGTTCTCTGCTTTGAAATGCACGTTTAGCCTAGATAGTGGTCGTTTTTTTCATTAGGCTACTCAACCCGAAGTTTCTATATAAAAAAGAAGCATTTCGATTAATCTTCGATACCAATACAGTTGAAAAGTCTTTTGTGCTAGCAAAGAAAATAAACATCAAATATTTTCAGATATTTCGATACATCTTCAAGCTTTTTATTTGCCACATGAATAAAAGACCAGATCAGATAAAAAAAATACTATTGACTTGCCCAAAATAAAATAGAAATATTTTCTAACCACATTTTATTAAAGCTTCGGTTCGACAAACATTTCATAACATAACTTATTAGTTTTCCAACCTGCCTGCGGTTTCACAAGTTTCTCAGTTAATTAATTCTTCTTTTTTTTTATTCTTCGTCCATCTCTGTTCCCAATCTAGGGTTGGGTCTCCTCACTCTTTTGCGTTAGGACAGTCTATCCTGGGTTGTCAGCTAAAGTACTGCTTCTATATTTTATCTATCATTCCCTTTTTTTCTCAGTTAGTTAATTAGTATTTTACATTAGTTAAAATGTTGATAGATACCACTGCCGTATAAAAATAGAAGTATAGTTCAGTCAGAGTTCACTGAGGACTAAGGTGCTCTAACTGTACAGGCTAAGTTGTTAATCATACTCTTCTCAAACTTGTATATTCGGAGGATCCTGGGACGTGTTTGGACCACCAAGTAGGCTAACCCAAGGCTTACTACTATATCACGTTCGTTCCTTAAGAAGGTACTTTTAAAATATTCAACATATTTTAAAAGTACGTTTTTTTAGTGCTAAAATATTTTAAAATACCAAACACAGGCATTGAGCGCTTTTCCACTAGACGGCACGTCAACGGCAACGGCGACGGCACGGTACCGTCGACGATATCGTAGGTGAGATAATGTATGAAAATCAATGAAATTATATGACACGCTTTTCCACTTGCCGGCACGGCACCGTCACGGCATGTCATCGATTCCCATAGATATTGTCACGTGATCTCGCCGTGCCGTCGCCGTTGCCGTTGACGTGACGTCTAGTGGAAAAGCGCCCATTTGGTTCAGAACTAGCTATTGCAAAGGGCCATTCAAAATATGAAACCTCACCAGCAGTTTGCCTAGTGATTTGTTTCTATACTAATAAAGAGAAAAGATTTGTATTTTTGTATGTAGGTATTTTTGTTTCCCACGGAAAAATATCTTATTGTCACGGGAAAATTCATTAAGCCCTGGGTGAAACTGCTGCGCAAAAAGTATTAAATATACTGCAGCACCAGTATGCCTGGTAATGTAAAAAAAAAACTGGGTTTCGTTAATTGTGGGCGGTAAACTTCACCAACAGTCGGTCAGTTAAATTAAATCAATTTACCGAATTATCGGTGTATTTTCGGACAACAACCGTATTCTGAATTGATGTTTAATTAAAAAGTTTTCTAATAAATGTTTCGAAAGTACTCTGCTGAAGAACGCCGCTGTGTTTTTGTGGAACTGACCGACTTCCACTTCAAAATTCTACGAATATAATTTTCTTTAACAATCAAAAAGTTATCGATATAAAAATATGAGTAAAGAACAAAACCACTAAGGCCCGAAATTTAGGGTTTCTAGGAACGACTAGACTGGATTTAAAGCAAGTCAATGGCAGGTTTTTTTTTTCGTTAATAACTGTTTTACTTGTTTTAGTTAAGTAATTAGTCAAAATCTATGCTTAAGAAGTTTAGAATTTTATTAAATTTCAATCAAAAATGTAGTACATAGTGAGGTCAAAGTTTAGTATTTACTAAAAACTAGGATACTTACAAAATTTAAATGTCGTTGGTGGTACCTGTTTTTCTTGGAATACCAACATTATATACCTACCGACCTACCCTAAAATTTATTTCCACGGTAAATGGCGAAGGTAAACGACGACGGTAAATGACGGTAAATGACGAAAGGTAAAAAGATGTACCTACCTGTCACCAAAACCTGTACAAATCCTTGCAGCTGGGCCTTAGTGGTTTTTAAAGTAGGAAATCTCTTTGTGGTTTAAATTTGTACCGGTCAGGGTGAGGACCTAAGTCAATACACCAAAGAAAATATCAGATGAAGAATCCCCTTGTTCAAACAAAATATACTTAATATACGGCAGGATACTTTGGTTCATGTTGGTTTATTTTTTGGGTACCCAAAGGCTGCCAACGAGACTTAACATTTACACTCTTTATATACCATCTTTCTGCCGACCACTTTCAGATAACTGCCTCCGTGGTCTAGTGGTCTGAGCCATGGGCTCCCGATCCGGAGGTCCTGGGTTCGATTCCCAGGGGGGAGACACAAAGTTGATATTTGTTAATTTATCACGTTGTGAGATTGTCCCCAGTTTAGTTAGGACATTGCCGGGTGAATCACCTGATTCTCCGAAAAGAAAAGGTTTCCATGCTTCGGAGGGCACGTTAAGCCGTCTGTCCCGGTCTTTGATAGTGGTCGTTACACAAACCATGTCAGCTGTGCTAGCTGTGCTAATAGGCGGTTTAAAAACTCTGACACCAGGGCTTATCGGGTCGATCGACTCGAAGCCCACACGACAGAAGAAGAACAGAGCCAGATAGGTACCTACTTGATTCTTTCACTTTAAAAATACTACGTAGGTTAGGTATACTACGTACATGACATTATGACAGGTTCAACAACAATTTGTCAATTTGCTGAAATCATTTTATTTATGTTCTTTGATTAAAATGACATTTTGTCATATCAAATTTATATCCCTAGTTTGGGTAATTTTATCAAAATAAAAATTAGAAACAGGTTAACTGTGCACAATTCACTAAGTCGTATCTATGAGCAGTTCACTTCTCTAGATTGACTAGGCAAAGTAGGCATTGGCCTCAATTCACGCCGTCCAGTTACTAATTCTTTCTTTTTATTTTTATTTAATTCTAATTCTTAGTAGCGCTGTCACTTTCTTAACTTTGACATAAGAACAGGATAGCAAACAAATTCGTGAGTTTGACATTTCTTATCTGACATAAGACTGCTTAAATTAAGTAAAATTAGTGAGCACGCTCTATGGGCATTCCTTATTTAAAGCGCCGTACGTCAAATTAAGAATGTCAAAGTCACGTGTTTGTTTGCTATCCTGTTCTTATGTCAAATTTAAGAAAGTGACAGCGCTACTAAGAATTAGAATTAGTAATAGTGCGCCCTGAATTAGCACCATTATCTCGTAAACGTGGTCTCAGAATGCCTTATAAAACTTTTCAGACTTATAAGTCTCCACAACACAGACAAGGGCTTATTCGGTTCAAAGGCAAACTGAATACGAAATGACGTTTTAACGCTATTGTTGTACTTTTAATATAAAAATGTTTATTTTCTCTGGCGTTTTCATGCAAACATTAACGCAGAATTAGTAATTTTTTTCGCCGCAATATCGCTAAGAAAAATGGCCAGTGTTCCTCACGGACTGGTAGCTTTTATGAGCGTGGTTTGTACCCTGTCACAGTTATTGGGTTAAACAAATTATGAGCGGGTAACCAGGGGTAACCTCGTTACGACCATTCGTCTCTGGTTTAATTTCAGCTTTTGACGGGACAATTTATCGGGGTGCAAATGGTAGTCATTTGCGCGAAGGAAAGTTTTGTCCTTTCAAATTGGACATTTCGCTGACACCTTCGTCCGATTGTGCTCCAAACGAGGCGACAAATAACTTCGTTAAGAGCACGAAAGAATTGTCGTATCGTGTGCCGGGTTTTTCAGAGTTTAATGTTTTTTGACGTCGTTGCATATTGTTGATGCCAAAATTATGTATTTTAAATTGCCTAAGGGCTCTGTGACGGCTGATCTAGTGTACATACCTACATTTCTTCTTATTTTTCCTGGGTTTGCATAGAAAATGGCATTTGTTACAGAGATAATCATCTATACATATTTAGTTTAAATTAAAAACATTATTCGTAGGTGACATTAGTTGCAAACAGCTTAGGTTCAAAAAATAAGTAATTGCTCATGTTCACCTGTAGATACTTTCACCACGAAAAGGCGTTGACGTTCTGCTTGCTCAGCAAAGAGAAAAAAAACCTCGGTTGAGATACATACAGCCATAATTTTGTAAATGCAAGTTCGACTTCAAAGTACGGGTATTTCCTCCTTCCTAAACAAATTTCCTGCTGACGCCAAAGTACACAAATGAAGGTATTTAATAGCTGTAAGGGAGGAGATACGGGGTTATTTTCCCCCAATTCCGTGGAAAAATACCACTAGGTAAGTTTTATTTCGCGTCAACGGCAAACATGCTGATACGATCAGTGGCCGGAGAACCGCCGTGCCAAGTCCGTTCGGTAAACCACACTAGACGCTGAATTGGCTTCAATCCAAAATACAGTTTTACAACATTCATTCTGCGAGATACCTTCTTGGTTTCATGAACTCCTGGTAGTTTTGGATCGGGAGATTTATTTCAGACTGGCAAATTTCAGCTCAAAGAACGTTATGAAACTTGAAGTTCCATGAAATTCATGGATTGGAATTCGATTTTATTTGAGACTCGCTTTTAAATGGAATTGTTTTTTAAATCGTGAAACTTTTTAAATGGGTTTCTAAATTAAATTCGGTGCGAAAAATATGCGAGAGGTTTACTTTGATCTTAAGTTTTTAATATTTAAAAGCGTGAAAGAGTAATGAAATCAAAAACTTAATTTATTTACAAACAGGATTCCCCTGGCCAACGCCGAACTTTTTTCAATATTTGTCTATCCGAGCCAATGCCCTTACAACTTTTTATTTAATTGACGTCTGCTGGTGGAACTTATCTTACTTGATTAAGGAAAGTCTTTGATAGCTTTTATTTTGCCGAAAATGTGAATAGGAATTTTTGTGTTGTTGATTTTTTAATACTCCAACAGGGCAGTTCAAACATCAGCTCTAAGTACTTAGGTACAAATAAATAATTATACCAAGAGAAATATCCACCAAATAAATATTATACTACTAAAGGCTATATTATGTCGACTGAAGAACGTGGCACGAGTTCTTCTCTGAAAATCTATCAGAAAATGTATAAAATACAAGTTTTTATTTTTGGAAACTTACCGTCAAAAGTAAAATTATTTTCAATCAACGCGAGCCAAAACTCTATGTGAACAAATTAATCTGTCAGCTAAAAACTCTGATGTTAGCCTCATCCAATATGCATGAAGATCATAATTCGCAGCCGTCCACTGCTAAATAAACATGTCACTGGCACGGGTTTAGCCGCAAGCCGACCGTGAAAAATAGATTGACCGATTATAGCGGAATATGATACGAAAGGTTTCTTCTCCTAGCTTAATTTTGCTGCTGGAAGAAACTGCTGCTTAGCAATAAGGCCGCTTATTTGTACTACTATTTGTATCATTTCTCTTTTCTTGTATCTTTTATTTTCTGTGCAATAAAGTATTATTATTATTCTTAATTTTCTTCCATATTAGACTCTAGTAAAAAAAAGCATAGTTTACCAGGTGTTCAATTGTAATTAAAGGTAATAGAGGGATTCGATGACTTTTGGAAACATCGTTAAGAAAAAATCAAAACAAAAAGAATCCTTTTACTGTGTAATTGAAACAAATACGATATAGAACTGTGAAGTTATATTGCATGTCTCTGTATAAGTCTGTATTTACGGTTACTTTTTTTCCAAAGTGTGACACGACTGCCAAAAGCAGGGTATTGTTAACATTTATACTTCCCGCTATATTTTCCGTGCTTCCAACGAAGTTGATATTATTAAACTTTTTTCAAAGTTCCGGCAAGTTTCAACTTGTATTGTGCTCTCGGTGAGATGTTTGGGAATAATATATTGGATGGTAGCAAGTTCTGGAGAGGAGTTGGCAGAGTATACGTATGAACAGCACTTTTATTACAGAAACGAATGTAAGATGCAGGATACTCATGGAAAGAAACTTTTGTAACATGGTCGTCCAACATTGAAATACAAGACTTGTCAATCTTTAAACAGGAAAACAACTCCAAGAAATCCAAATTTGGAAAAAAACAAGATTCATAAAACTGACTTTACGACTGTTAAGATTTCTGCTGGTCAGATTCTATACCTATGTCTCAATTTAATTAAACAGTTCTAATATTTAACTAATTTTTTTTAGCAGCTAAAAAGACTCGATTTACTCAAAATGTTCATGGAAACTCCCAAAACCTCCTGATATACGAAATTATTAACAATTCTCGCACAAAATAGCGATGCAAATGTTCTTTTATAATTATATGATAACACAAATATTACTGTAGTTAAATGTTTAGATTATATTAGAGACATAATTATATTTTGATGTACCTACAACCAGAAATAGAGTAGTGAAATAATCAGTATTTTTTTTTCGTAGCATATAAATGGTTTTGAGATTATGAAGTACTCTTTGGTCTAGTGGTATAATAATACTTGTTTGAAATTTGGAATTATAATAAGTAGTTACTAAGCAAACCTAAGTAATGAGGCATTTCAAACTTTTATTTACTTTAGGTTTTAGCTCTGAGTTAAGAGTTATTTCAGAAACTTCAAAGTCTATTTTACTGAGGATCGTACAATTAATTGAATAAATAATTCACAGTTTTATTACCGAAATCAAATGTGTTTTCAACATCCCGTTTTCTTGAAAACATTGTATTTACTGAAAGACCAGTTCACACCGGAAAGCGACACAACGCGACGATACACGCATTTTTAAAGATAATGTTACACAGAACTTTATAAAAGATGTATTGATCGATATTTTCCGTAGTAGGTAAATATTCCTTTTTCCTTTGTAAATATTCTTTGTTAGTTTCCCAGTAGGTAATAAAATACCATACCTTATTTATTCTTGATAGCTTCTTCAAAGTAAATAGGTATACAAATTTTTTAGGTTGTTTGGGAAAGGAGACAGTCTTAGGAGCAATTTATGTAATAATTACAAGAAAATATCGTTACTGTTTAGGTATGTTGGGTTGGCTGAAACTTCGTATATCAATTTGTGTACCTATCTTATAGGTTTAATTGGTATTGAGTTACGGTCTCATTCTCAAATACTTAATCGAACAGGGATTCATCCAGTTAAAACGTTTGCCCATTTATTAAATATTAAGTGAAACAAGAGTGAACCTATATGTTAAATTCATAAGATAATGTGTAGTGTGCATTCATTGTTGCTACGCCGTAGCAAATGCCTACGACCTACGACTGTGCCTACGAGCCAACTCTTTGAAATAAAATACTAATAAAATACGGTTTTCACCTCTAGCTACAAACATCATAAATAAAAATATTAAATGCAAGAAGCAAAAATAGGTTGCAGAGAGTTTCTATAATCATCATACGGTATAAATGTCACGCCATGACGCCACATCCACTCAGCTACAAAATATTATCGCAATTTCATACAAGAAGAGTTCAAGTTTAAGTTTTAGTTTGGTGGCAAGAAACAAAAGTTAGCATCAGCAGCTTCTTCTTTTCTTGGTATATTTAATAGTAAATAATATAATATTATGAGGGTCAGGTTTTTGTTTTTAATTTAGGAAATGAAATGATAACCTGTCCTGATCCGGACAGCAACAGACAGTAATATTTAGGTTTCGTAAAGGTAAAACCGGGACCCTATTACTAAGACTCCGCTGTCCGTTTGTCCGTCTGTCCGTTCTTCTGTCACCACCCCAGACTGTATTTCTAGAGCCGTGATGGCTAGACAGTTAAAATTTTCACATACTTATGGTGTATTTCTGTTGTCTTTATAACAACCAATACAAACAGAATAAATTTAATATTTAAGGGGGACTCCTTACTTTTTATTGTTGCCGTAGAGACTGTACGGAACTCTTTGTGCGCGAGTCCGACCTAAACTTAGCAGATTAAAAAAATATATTAATTGTCGGACGTCGTATTAAATAAGCGCAGGAGCCAAGCGGCAATGTCAAACTCTTTTTAAGAACCCGTAATGCTTTGCCTAGAACGTAACAGATACTGGCGTGACTGTACAAAAGAGTTTGACATTGCCGCTTCGCTCCCGCGCTTATTTCGTAAATGAAGCCTAAAGGATAAGGAATAAATTACCTCTAACTTTCCTTCGAAACCACTCAGAGCGAGAGCCGACGAAAATTGGTTCTGAATTGTTTCAAATTATCAATTTTAAAAAGAATTACTTACCAAATTTGACAAACTCTCCATCATTTTTCGTTTTTAGAATAAAAGTTTAATTAACTCAATGATCCGGAAAAAAACGAGGCGCTAGTAAATTTTTTGCTAAGACAGAGTTGTTTTTATAAGAAGTTAAATATTTATTTTTATAAAAGATTTTCCTTATGGAAGCTTAAATTGGCTGTTAAAGTGCTGTGTCCTGTTAAATATTAACTTTTCGATTATTATGAATATTTTTTCTTTGGCCAATAATTCAACTTAGTGGGAAAAGGTAAGTTTCAAATGAACTTTTCTATTGTCGCCAGGAAGTCACGATAAAGCGCAGGGTTTCTGACGTTACATTTAAACATGCTTCAAAATCATTACTTTTCATTCTTAAATCATTACATTTTATTTTTTCAATTTGAATCCATAAATCTGTATCTCGTATTTATTTGTTACTTTTTTTTTTAAATAAACTAAGCTTACAGTATCCATTTTATACTCGTCGATGCATTCAAAATTATCTTTTAGCGTATCATTATCTTTCTTTTGTCTGAAGTGAAGTTGTTCGTTCTGAAACGACCCTCTTGATAAAGGACAAAATCGAGACGAACTCCCAACTTTGAGTTTTTATTCTTCCTTTATAAGATCAGTGAAATCAAGATGATGATGAATGACTTAAATCTACTTAAGATATTGTCATAGTATCCAATGAAGATTGCATGTGAAAAAACTTATTTGAAAAGCACTTATTTTTTGAAATCGGTTTGCATTATTAAGCGCTAAGTCAGAGGTGACTTGAAATCTAAAAGGATTATTTACATAAATTGTTATTATGCAAGTGCTCCATTAATAGGTAAGTAGTTATCTTAACTTATAGGTTGACGACTTTTTACTAATGAGCGAAACCTAAAACTAGGAAGTTGATAGTGAAAAAACACATCTTTTCCCAAGGAACATGTATAAAACACATGGAATTGTGTATGAACTTTCAAATACCAGTTTATAATAGAAAATCATCCTTTATATAAATGTTTTTTGATCAGCAACATACTCATACAAGATACTGCTCTGCTACCCCTTGAAGAGACGTAATTTAAAATTATGGTGCGTGCATCGTGCGTTGATTGATAATGTAGCGTGAGAAGGCTTTGAATTTTATGATAGAGGCCTTTGCGGACGTTTTAGTTCTTTGACAACAGATCTGTGGCTCTGTGGGCACCTTCAATCTGACAACAATATACTAGATCACTTTATTTACGAGTATTCTTATTTACACTCCAAATTCAAAATGAATGTTTTTCGATCAGCAACATAACATTCACCCAAGATACTGTCCTAAATGAGACGTCATTTAAAATCATCTTGCGTGCGTCGTGCGTTGATTGAAAATGTGATTCGTCCCTTAGAAGTGGTAATGCGGGTAGACTTTAAATTTGGCGACGTTTGAGAGCTCCTCTTGTGTTGTGTATTTCGACAAATTCATCCTGATGAAATCTTCAGAAGCCTCTTGAGAAAAGTGCTGCAAACATGGCGAATTTTTTTTAAAAACTCGACGACATTTTTGAGGTCCACTTCTTTAGATTGGGGAAAAATCAAGTACAATTTGAAAATCACAATGTTTTGTCACAATTTTTACGTTTTCTACATTGTATTTAACATCTTTGATGAACTGGGAACGATATAAAACATACAATCTAACAGCTGTTTCTTTTCCCGTGCATTATTTTAAAATCCGTAGAGTAGATATTAATTTCAGGGAAAACTATGTACTGAATGTCTGGTTGTCAATCCATCGCCGTAGTTCTTTGTTTGATTTATAATACATCAAAGACCTTCAGTCTCTCCACTTCCATTTTCAGTAGAATACCCACAACGAACATGTTAGTTGGTATTAATTTTATGTTTTTATCGCAGTCAAGCAAAAGAGAAGCTTTAGAAGATAAATTAAGTATTTATCATATTTATTTTATTTTTATTGCTTCCATGCTGGACTGGGAGCGATAGAAAAACATAGAATGTGCTAGCGGCATCTCTTCCCGGGCATGCTGTAAAAACCAGCTAAGGTATTCGAGGGTTTCGGTATGTTGTAATTTAGGCGATATGTATGTATGTATATATTTTTATTGTGAAACTGAAAATCCTACATAAAATAAATGGCATCTTCTCGATTGCCAAATAGCTATGACATCATTTTCTCCGGTCATGCATATCATACGAGAATTTTTCAATTCCACTCGCCTGGTTCGTTATTTATTTTATTTCTCTAGAACTGCCTGCCAAATCTAAACACGTTCGATAAACTATTTAATATTTTAGTTCTGCTCCAGTTTTTCCGAGAATATTGCCAAATTTTCAGCGCAGACGAATCAATATTTATTCAGTTTAAATAGTGTGTCTAAGATCTCTATTAATAGTGTTTATTTTTAATTGTACATCAAAGGAAATAGTTCGTTAACATTTCGTCTGTATTTATTTAGATAGCGTAAGTAACGATCAGGGACTGGTTTATTTAACCTTTAACATAATCTCCTTGTAGAAACGAAATTTCAGCTCTCTTACGAAGGTATATCCTATTTATAATTCGTCGGAAAGTAGGAGTCAAATAACATTGGGTTTTGGAACCCTTTTCAGAGGGATGATCTTTTTAGAGCTGTGTTTTCTGTTTGGGACTACTAAACAAGGAAATTACTTATTTGAAACACAAAAAACATATATACTTAAAACCACAGAACACAGGACTAGATAGTAAACCGTGATATTATTTCTATGCTGGATTGAGAGTGATAAAAACAGACGATGTCGTGGTATTTGCAGTTAAGGTGAAACCTATCCCTCGCTACAGCAGTCTACGAAAAAATATCCCATTAAACTTCTATAAACATAGCGAATGAAATAGCGGTCCGAAACGTTACTAAGTAAATAAACCCTGGTATAAGTATATAAATCCACTCAAACCCAAAGATCATCAAAATATCCGCTTACTCGAGGCAATCGGTCCGAATCCCAATTATGTCGAAACAAATCGCAGTGACCTTCGGTGACCTCCAGTGACCCGCGGTGACCTTCAGTGATCCGGACTGATCCTTAAAACGTTCCCGCGGGTCATCCTCTTAAGGCACTCAAGCAAAAACTCCCGCTTACATTATAGTACATTGTATACGGGGAGTAAGGGACAGCGTACCAGAAACGAATAGGGGTTGCTCAGTCGACGAACTGAACAACTTTCACCAGGAAATATTTACTTTCAGGAAATAAAAAAAAAAAACAATTTTCCAAACAAAATACTCACTTCGATCAGACAATTTGTATTGAAAACCCATTTTTTCATTTCCTGAAAGAATTTCCTGGTGAAACTAATGAAAAAGTTAGAAATCGTACAAAAGCTAAACCTTAAAATAATTCATAAAAAGCCTCGGAGATTTCCAACATCAGAATTATTTGAAATTTGCAAAGTTCTGACACCGCGTAAGCTTTTTGTTTGGTGTGCGATGCATACAATGTCTAGACTTCTACATAAATTTCCTCTAAATGAAATTCGTCGACCCGCTCGCTCAACCACCAGGCTAAAATATAGAGTTCCTCTTTAGGTCTACCAATTATAGTAAGGAACACTATACAGTAGCAGCACCCACGCTGTACCACGAATTGCCAGCCGAGATTTCTAGGTTGGTTGATGCCGATAATATAAAGGATAGGAAAAAGTTAAAAAATACTCTTAAAAACTACTTACTAGACCTAAAAATTAATGATTTTACAAAATTATGGGATAAACTCAATTTATAGATGATTGTGTACTAATATTTAAAATATAATGTACTAATATCATAGTGAATATAATATACTTATATTATGTTATGTATGTATGTATATAAGTATTCAAGTTTTTATTTTAATATTTCTAAAGTTTTTATGCATGTCAGTATTATCATTATGCATGTTGTTTTTTCTTTTCTTTTTTTTTTCTTTTTTAGAATACTAAGTAATTATTTTTTTTGTAAAGGGTTTAAATGGATGAACTGCCACCTCCTAGTCATTCACTAGAAGTAACTAGTCCTAGCACAGACTCCGGTCTTTTTGGACTGTTACTGTCATTTACATTATATAAATGTTGCTTATAGTGATCGTGATCAGTTTTGAACATAATTCTGAACTTTCTTAACTTTGTATGATGTAATAAGAACGATATTTTATGAATGTCATAAGTTATAAATAAATAAATAAATTACTGCATTTATCTATTTCTTTACTAGGCAATATCTGAGGTCAAGGGAGTAAGTTTTTTTGAACTCGAGAGTTCAGTTTGTAGAGCGATTGGTTTTTTTTTTGTATTAGACCTAATTGAATTTGAGCCTTTGACTTTGGAATATGATACCTGTATCAAAGGCTCAAATTCTATCTATAGTTGAAATTTATGATTTGTTATTTCTCATATTTTAGAAGTTGAGTAAGTTAATAAAACTACGCGGTAAAAGTTCAAAAAAGTTATTCAATAAAACTATAATGTTCCAGATTCTGCTAAAGGTAGGTACAAAATTTATCTTAGTAGCTACATGCTTAGTTTGCATGATCTACTCTAATTTAATTCTGTGGATGAGATTTGCACATCACTTTCTCTTTTCCTTTTTCTTTTTTTACCGAGGTGTTGCGGAGCTCTCGCATTTAATTTGGTGGAGGGTCCTGTCCAACATCATTTGTGTTAATACCTGCAGAAAAAGAGCCACAGGCCCTCGTGGAACAATAAAAAAATCCTCTTGCGAACTGAGTGATTCTTTAATTTGTTTTCGTAGTAAATTATTATTTAACAGTAAACTTTAATACATAGGCCCGTATTTATAATCAGCTCTCAAAAGTGACAGCGAGTTTGAGTATGTATCAGAAATGTCAAAACAGTACAAAATGATCTGTCAAATCCATACTTAATATTGCTCTCAATCTTGAGATCGCTTTATAAATACGAGCCTTAATCAGTAGCGTGTAGCAGTTCAGGTCCAGCTGAAAACCTCACACGTTCTTTTTAAGAAGATTCCATAGCTCTGCTCCATAGATTTAGGTCCAGCTTAAACTAAAACCCAGCTCTAACTTAATCAGCTCAAGATAAACAGAGGGTTTGTTTTCGTATCATTTCACAGAGAAAACGGCCGGTCAAATCAATTCTCAACCTAGAGATCATCGCTTCATATATAAAAGCCTAAGTAACAAATTAACAACTAAATTAATTTGCGTGAACTGAATACCTGTGACCATTTGTTTTTCGTTTTAGTTGCTACATAGATTTTTCTTATTATTATATAACTACAAACATTAATTTCCTGTAAAGCACCATTTCAAATGGGTTTTCTGTAAATAATATTTTTCAATGGATAAGTTTGTAATACAAAGCTATCTTCTAAAAAGAATCGAATATTACTTAGCTATGTTAAGTCTATTGATAAACTGACAGAAAGCTTTAATGTAGCTGTTTAACCATAAGTTCTGAGGTCCTAAACAAACCTAAACAACAATTTAATATTCCAAAACTCCCTTTGAGTAAAGAAAATCTTTATGTGCACAAAATTTCATTATCGTATGTACGGAAACAATTTTTCAACCATATTTCCAATATAGGCTCCGAAGTAAGCGAATTCCAGAGAAATGTGACTTGCAAAAATATTGGAATTATATAAAATAACATGTCTGGGAAGTAGGACGGAAAGTTTGCTAATTTCCTCTTCGTCGCCTTTGAAAGGTTCATGAGGAAAAAAAGTAACGCTATTTTATTTTATTATAGCTAGTTACATAAGTACTGAGATTTTTATTTTATTAGTTAAACTTTTATTACCTACTCTGATATTCTGGTTAGGAGCCGAAGTGGTCCCCATGGTCGGTCGGAAGGATCATCATCATCATCATCATCATCATCATCGTCGTCATCATTCTGGTTATTCTAAATTTCCAGTTCAGAGTTCAATGTTGTTCTTTTTCTGACCAAATGGTGTGAGTGTAAAGAGTGACACGCTAAGGATTAGGTATTTATTCTAGTTTGCTTTGATCAGGGAAGCGACCACGTCATGTGGGTAGATTTCTATGAAACTTGACTCACAAATCCTATCACGAAATTAAACAACAGCATCGAGAATATGTACTGAAAGTTGTAGGTTCAAAATATGTGTTGGATGTTCAAATAGGCCAAACTCTTAGCTGTATATCTCTTGGCCCCACTCGCCCGTATGTAAACGCGATTAGGCGTCTCAAAGCTTTTTGCGAAATCCCCGACTCCCAACAATCTGTGAGTTTGTTCCCGATTGTGTACTATTTGGCGAGCGTCTTAATTAAATGGGAAATTTACTCGCAACAGAAGCTTCGAGATTAAAAGGGATATTGTTATTACATTATTGCCTCACGTGTGTGAGGGAGATAAGTTGAAATTGGGTTAGGTGTATTTTGTTTCTATTTGAGGATTTAATAATTAGAAAAGTTTTTGGTAAGAGGGTTTATCGCGCAACACAGGCTCAAAGTTTAATTACTCCTAAAATATGTATTGTATCAAAATTCATATTAGATACTATGTATATGGACTGAAATCTGTATGCTTCAACTCTTTATTTCTAAGTTTTGATTATAAATATTACATTGTTTTTCAATCTTAGCTTCCGGATCAAATGCTTGCTATGAATGAAATTAAACAAGTAATGTAAATTTTCTGTGATTTATGATTGACAGGGTGAATGCAATAGCATCCATTGCAAAACTGAGCCAATATTATTAAACTACACATGACTACACCACCAATCTCGCAAACTGAATTACTTACCTACCTGTTTCAGGATATATTATATTCTCTCTTCACAAGTGCCCATCTTAAAGCCATTTTGAAGTTTCTGCCAATCGCACTAGTGCTGCCACCTGTGCGCTATAAAAGCTAAGTACACAACTTATCGAGTGCTTACAGCGCTTAGAGGTAAGCTCCTGTTTCTGTATTAAATAAAAGAATACTTTCGTGTTATTTTCTGTCTCATAACTTGTCTTTGTAACTTGATCTGTTAAATAAATTATTAAGCTTAAGTAAGACTTATTAGAAATATGAAGCACTTTTATCACCCCCATAAGAATAATTAAGAAAATGAAATTCTTACATAATTCTCATGATATCATTAAAGTACTAATAAAGAAAGAAGGTTAATTTGACGATAAAATATGCCTAAAGATATTTAAATAAAATATTTTTTATTTAATTAAAGATGGAAAATACTAGGTTAAAAACTGAAATAAACAATTTCAACCTTCATTCAGTAGGTACCTAGACAATTTACTGTGGGTAGCAACTATGTGTAAAATATTAGAATAGAATAGAATAGAATAGAAAAATCTTTATTTGTCACCAGTCAATTAAACATAAATTTTACAATTATTAAAACTTAACTTTACTTAACTAACCTAACCTAACCTAACCTAAGGCGACAAAAAGGTCTAGCTCAGGTGCATTACACCTTCACAGCGCTGGTCTTCCGCGAGACCCAATAAAATAAAAAATAAAAAGCAAATAATATTACGTCACTGTATTTTGTTTTGAAAAGAAAATCCTGAATACATATCATTTTTCAAACGTTTCTTAAATGAGAAGTAGTATGTAGAGAATTATTCCATGTGTGGTCATACCAAGACTTCGAGGAACGGACGTGAAATTGTAAATGTCGGTAGATGTCAAAGGAAGAAACACGATATTGCGTTCCATGTTCGCTCAACTTGTCTAACGTCCGTTTTGTACATAAACTGTGTTCTTGGTAACGAAATCAATACTGGATTATAGAATACACCGGGTGTAAGAGACAGCTTACCGCAAACTGATAGGGGTTGCTCAGTCAACGAAACTGAACAACTTCCACCACGAAATTCTTTCAGGAGATGATTTTTTTTTACTTTCTCATACAAAATGACTACCTCGATTAGACAATTTGTATGGAAAAGCAAAAAAAAAACATATCTTGAAAGAATTTCCTCTGATAGTTGTTCAGTTTCGTTGACTGAGCAACCCCTATCAATTAGCAGAAAGCTGTCCTATACACCCAGTATAAGTAACAGTACTACCTAGCTGAATTCTAGGAAATAAACCACTACTCAGTTTGTAGTATGACAGTCCTACCGAAGGAGGCTAATCCAATTAATGTTATGAATGTAAGGCTCGTATTTATAATCAGCTCTCAAGAGTGACAGCGAGTTTGAGTTTGAATCAGAAATGTCATTTCAGTACAAAACGGCCTGTCAAATCCACACTTAATATTGCTCTCAAACTTGGGATCGCTGTATAAATACGAGCCTAAGACTACGAATAGCCCCGATTAGACACTACATTTTACACAAGAAACACACAAAAAGACGAATTGACGGCCCCCACAGGCTAGTTGGCAGTGTATCTGCCTGCTGCGCAGAGGGTCCCGGGTTCGATTCCCGGCCGGGGCAGACATTTGAATAATGAATTTTGAATTAATGTTTCTGTGTATGTCCATGCCACCCCGATACAGGGAATCCTAGTGGGGGCTATGAGTGTGATCATGTATGTTTAAAAAAATCACGAAATCAGGTCGAAGGCAAGATTACAGACTAATTGTGATCACTTCGCAAATTCTCGGTATTTCAGCTTAAAAATCGATTTCAGTTCATTTTCATTAATAAAAGTTAATTCAATTTTTATATTTCGTCCGTGTTTTTTATTCCAATATATTTCAATAAAAGTTGATTATAAGCTGAAAACTTTCACAGAAATAGCTGTTGAAAGGTGTTCAGTATGAATTGAAATATTCATGTTGTATAACAACTTGTACCAGGAACTTCATTATAGTTTTCCAATACTATACTTAACTGTAGTTCAATGGGTTTAAAACCGGGGACATATTTTTGCGCCAGATAAAATTAGAACCGCAAAGAAGAAGCAGTAGTAATGTTATGTATATTTAATTTGTGTTTTCCTGTGTACAATAAAGTATTATTTGATTTGATTTGATTTGATTAGTAACTGTCTCCGTGGACTAGCAGTCTGTAGTATGCATGGGCTTTCGGAGCTCGTGGGTTCGTTTTCCACCAAGGTTATAATATTAATTGTCAATTTATTCCTTTGTGAAATTTTCTCTAGTTTATAGTTAGGACATGGAAAGCTGAATCTCTTAACTGTTCAAGAAGAAAAAGGATTTCGAGCTTCGGAGGGCACGTTATGCTGCCGTTATAGTTTTTCGTGTATACCTGTTGCTGCAGTTTGCTGCTACTGCGTGCAGTCCAACTTAGGACAGTATAATAAGAATTTCGTCGAATAATAAGTTACATGCTCTGTATAAAGCAATAAAATGTACTTCTTGTATTGGATCCATAACGGGAGCATTTCCTTTTCCTACATACATATAATCACGCCTTTATCCCTAATGGGATAGGCAGAGCTTCATCGACCTAAACAAAGGTCGTTCCGCCACTTGTGACAAGTTTTGAGGGTTATTTTAGATGGATCTGTATATTGCTGTAATGACAGGGTGTCAGCCCATCGCCTAAATTACAGTACACTGACACCCTCGTAACCTTTAGTTATTAGATGATTATATGCCCTATCGCTCTCAGTCCAGCAGGGAAGAATTTTTCCTTTTGCGCTTCGAACGCAACGTAGATAGCCAGTTCTCTCTCTTATGCCAATATTTTAACAAGATGATTGAATTAAAGAAGAATTATACCGATCTAGGAATAAGTTATGTAAACTTCTGCCAACTTCAGCTGAGATAGGATATTGTAAAGACAATTTAAAGAATATTTTGGTTTCCTTATTAAATGAGACAACAGATTTGAATCTCAATCGTTCTGTTGTAGTTTTCAGTAAGTATAGTTTTTTTTTATGGCTTGGATGCAAGTCTTTTAAGCCAAGTCTTAATTTTTTTCATGTTTACTTATTTTGGAGCACAAGAGTTTACTGGTTTCTTTTTGTGTTTTTGATGAACTTGTACAATAGAACTAGATGTCCAATGTTTTGTCCCATAAAATAGTGTTCATTCGCAAAGAAACAGAAGATTCACAAAATTCATCAAGAAAATAACTTGGACCCCTTCTGTTGTACAATATTTAATTTCTCTTCCAAAACTTTCGAATCCAGCGCACGCTCTCAACTCGATACATTGCAATGGAAACTTTCAACTTTCTCAACTTTCTTTTTTTTTCTTTTTTCTTTTTTTTCAGAAGAATCCAACTTAAGGGGCGAACAGAGCTGCGACAGTGGCGCCATCAGTTTTAAATGAATTGTGCCTGAAATACAAACATTTTCATGAATATTTTACATTTTATGATGGTCGCTATTAATTCTCTATTTTCTAACCCATACGAGTAACAATGAATACACTAAGCATATAAGCTTTGTATTACAAATGAATGTGCTAAAAATGGCCACATTTAGCACATCTATTAATACAAAGCTCATTTCTTATTATAATATAATGATATTATGGGTTATAATATGTAGAACTAGTAGCAATTTACGCCAACGCAAAGAAATATTCATGAATATATTTGTATTTCAGGCACAATTAATTTAAAACTGATTGCGCCACCATCGCAGCTCTGTTCGCTCCTTAAGGCAGAAGAATTAAGCGCTACAGTGCCGAAGTTCGCTCGTATCTCCAACGTGATGGTATTTTTATTCGAAGCAGGATAGCTTCGGATTCCCTTCTATCTCTAAATCTCTCGGAATCTCTAAACTGTTGTATTATGGGGCATGTGAAGTGTTCTCGAGATTCTATTGCAGAAATCTGTAATTCAATGGATTTTTGTCTAGAAAGAAATTCTAATAAAATATTATGTACGTAAAAGCATTCAAAGTGCTATAATAGAAACTACAAAAGCGCGACCGCAACTCTAACTAAACTACTTAAAGGTTTTTCACTCATAGTCCTATTTTATTTCATAAAATATGAGAAGTAAGATATTAAAAATTTGTTACTAGCAGAGCTAGAAACTGCGACCTTCGGAATGCCGCTCTATCGCTCTGCCAACTGAGCTATCAAGGCGGTAAGTAGTCTTGCTAGCAAGCAAATTTGGTGTTAATTCTTTAAACAACCAAAATTAAGATTCCCGAACATACTTTCTAAAGGTATCAACAAAAGAATAGCCAGACCCAGCAAATATCTGCTCGACTGAGAATCAAATCCCGTACCCACATACAATAAGAGGAACAAATTATTCTTTTAATTTGTCATTACAATATCCTTCCCCGGCTGAAGCTTAAATCCCTAATTCCCGGAGCGGTATATTCCTTCTTCAATTCACTGAAAAATGGAGACGGCACGACCGCAAACCAAGATTGAAGTAAATACCGCCACTCGACCTATTTTTGGTGATTGCGAGTAGAAAAAACTGAAGCAGGGTCCCAATTTTGATACCAAATTTATTTTATAAACTCAGTTTTGAGTACACGCAGAATTATATAAAAGTTTCGAGTCCGGAAGAAACCAGTCTAATTTCAATCATTGTGCTGCGATAATACGCCTCGATAAGCGAAAAAAGAAATGTTGTATATTCTGAAGTTTAAAACTGCTACAAATACTCAGTTGGAGGACAAGATAGAGAGAATCGCAGTCTCTTTCTTTTCACAGTGTACGAATAAAGTTTCACATTCACTTTTGTACAGTTGAAAGAGGTTGCGTTGTCTACACAAATTATAATCTGAGCACGGCGTTCGCATCTTGCTAAAATATTGGCATAAGAACGAGAGCTTCTATCTACACTGCAATCGACTTTTAAACATGAATATGTAAGAGGCGAACAAGGAAACGTTCGTTCTTGTTATCGATTTCAATATAGAGCACAGAATTTAACAACTTCAGATAGCGCGTCTTCATGATGGCCCATCATTGATGTCAATTCGGCAGCGCACAAAATCACTAAATCTGTAGGTCAAACGTGAATCGCTCTATCGGTTGAGAGGGAATGCGTTTCTAATGAAATTGAAAAAGTTTAAATCGTAATTTTCTACCAGCAATGACAGTTTACAATCAGGCAGAGCAGAGTACCCATAAAAGGCTTAGTTGCCACTGTTTTGTAGTTATAAATGACGTTTTTTCCTATTACGTAGTTTCCTTTACCAAATTCATCTCAGATTCTATGCTAAACAAAAGCTTGTTCGAGTCAGCTCACACCGAGAAGCAACCCGTCGCACTTATCAAAAGCGTGGTACATCAACTTTGTTTATTATGTAACACAGACAGTGAAAAAACTCGATAATTTCTCGGCAGCTGGATGTCATTTTGTGGCACGCATCTGTGGGCAGATTCGAGTCGCGTCGCTTTCCAATGTGAACTGATCCTTTACGTTCAGAATGAACAAAGACAAAAATTCCAATTACCATTTTAGTCTCGCGCTGAACGGATGCGAACTGATTAAAAATCGAAGCACAAGATAAAAACAACATACACTGGTACTTCCAGAACAGAATGGCACAGTTGTTTTTGAACTCTTCGTATTGCCACAGATAATACCACTTATTATTTTTAATTTGGCATAGAATGAACTACAATTAGAAATACTATGAACGTTTCAAAGTAAAAATATTGTTTCGATCCCATATTTCATTATTATTTTTTACGTAAGTACAATTTTAATGTTTTTGTGTGTACTCATTTGCTTTTTACCCGACTGCGCTACGCAAAGGAGGGTAATGTGTTTATCAGCCTATGTATGTATGTATGTATGTATGTTTGTTCCTTTGCGCCACTCTAGAGACCAAACGCGTGGGCCGATTTTAATGATTCATACGTCAATCGATTCGTCTTAACCATGCGAGTGTCACTGAAGACATGATTTTGATCAATATTTAATATGGTGACAAACAGACGCCATTTTGTAAAAATAAAAAAAAATTAAATTGGCAAACTATATTGAGTGGGGTATCGTTGAATAGGTATTTCAAAACTAGTTTGAGGTTTCTAACACCATTTTTCGTTTCGAGTGGCCATTAAGGATTTACAACGATTTAAAGTTTGTTAATAATCATTTCTCGAGTTCGGTATGAGTCTTTATCCAAATAAACATGTAAATAAGTTTGGACATTAAAAGTAAATTATACTTGTCCATTACACTAAATAATTTCGATCAATACTTTAGGGCCCGTATTTATAAACAGCTCTCAAGAGTGACAGCGAGCTTGAGTTCGTATCAGAAATGTCATTTCAGTACAAAACAGTCTATCAAATCCATACTTAATATTGCTCTCAATCTTGAGATTGCTTTATAAATACGAGCCTAGAAGATATCAAATGTTTTAAAGTTAAGCGCAATCGAAAAAATCCTACTCCTAGAAAGACCACTCTAACTTGATCCTCAATTATATTGAAGTTGCTTTACACGAGCAGCTCACATTATGTTGGTTATAAAAGAACTCTACACATCCCACAATCGCGCAGCGTAATGCGGGGCAGCGTGTTTGAATATATCTATATATCATAATACTCGCGCCTGTATACCTTACAGGGTATATAGAGCATGAGAGGCTCGCCATCAACAACGTAAGACGCGGGGGAAATAGTTTGTAGTAAGACGTTGAAACTCTGCCGACTTCGTAAGGGTTATAATATTGTATCATCATCATCTCCCTATAGCCTTATCCCGTATCTCGCGGGGTCGGCTACCTAATCTAGGGGATTGAAAGAGGGTACTGGTTTTTACACAGAGCAACTGCCATCTGACCTCCGCAACCCAGAAGGGAAACCAGACCAGACCCAATCCTAGATTGGGTAAGAGTTTTCAAGCCGCCAATGCTTAGCACTGGCCTCTAACATGGCTAAACGACTAATATCTACGGTATTAAACTATATTAACCGAGACCAACGGCTAAACGTGCCTTCCGAAGCACGGAAAAAGCGCCGAATACGTACATAATGAAATTTGAAAACCGAAATACACATTGGTACGTGTTGGCATTTGAACCACGCAGCGGCCCTATCCTATCCACTACATCATCGGGCCTATTGTAGTATAGTTTAAATAATACATGACAGAGGTACTATCACAGTAGTTTTTACATTATATAATTACAAAACGGCTTCTTAGACCGCTGACGCTCTGTAAACCCCTAGAAGGACTAATTATCAGTGTAGTTTAGACTACCGCAAGCTGCTTAATAATCCCCACGATATTAAAATGTCAAGATTAAGAACTTTACAGTCTCAGTATAACTGTGTCTACCTAGCCTTTTTCCAGTAGGAATTTCACGGGGTCGGCTACCTAATCTAGGGGATTGAACGAGGGTACAAAACCAGACCCAATCCTAGATTAGGTACACACAACCTTTGAAAATCTTTGTAGGTGTGTGCAGGTTTCCTCACGATGTTTTCCTACAAAGAAAAGCGCCGAATAAACATACATTATGAAATTCGAAAAACATGGTGGGATTCGAACCACGACCTCCTGCACAGAAGGCCACGGCCCTATCCACTACACCATCCAAGCTTCCGTCTCAGTATATCTAAAACTAAAATGTATAAAATAAAATTTTAAATTAAAAAATCAAAAAACCCAACTGCGTAGGTAATATTAGGTACTTACTTTATTTATAAAATTTACCTTTAAAAAGATAAAAACAAGTAGATCTATTTCTGTCTCAAAACCAACACCTCGTTTGTACACCCTAAGATCTGCTGCAAAATCTTACAAAAATCTCATGCAGTCGGATGCAATATATGATTTAATTGTAAATACCAACTTATAGGACATATTGCATCCGACTGCATGAGATTTTTGTAAGATTTTGCAGCAGATCTTAGGGTGTACAAACGAGGTGTTGGTTTTGAGACAGAAATAGATCTACTTGTTTTTATCTTTTTAAAGGTAAATTTTATAAATAAAGTAAGTACCTAATATTACCTACGCAGTTGGGTTTTTTGATTTTTTAATTTAAAATTTTATTGTGTTACGTTATTAAGGTCCTAGAGAGTCTTTGAAGAATATTTTTTTTTAGTTTATTGTTATCGATATTAATTGAATTTGAATCCAGCGAGCGATTTCTGAATAGTGGAAATAGAGCGAGTTTCGAATAATCTTCGTATCGATTTCACACAGTGTGTTACTGTTCCCGCTTCCAAATTGGCATTGCTTGTTTTGGCGCAAAAAATATGCTTCCGTTTTAACCCCATTGGACTATACTTGAATTTTCTCAGTCAATTGCTGTAACATGGGAAAACTATTATGAAAGTGCGTACTAAAGTTCTAGGAATAATTAATTATTTTAACGTGAATATTTTCATTTCGTTTTGAACACCTTTCAGCGCCTATTTCTGTGAATGGTTTCATTCTGTAACCTGCTATCTATATTGAAAAATATTCAAACAAAAAAACTGATTAATCTCATATTTAAATTGACTTTCATTCGGTATTTAAATTGTGATCAGAAATTAATTTTAAAGCCGAAATACCATTTTGCGAAGTGATCGCAATCAGTCTGTAATCTTGTCTCCCTCCGGCCCGATTTTATCAATCCTTTGTGTAAAAAATCGTTTTTTTTTTGTCACGTAAAAATAAGAGTCAAAAATTGATCTTATCTGAACAGAATTTTCTGTTGCTAAAGCTAGTTTTAGCCAGCACAAAAAATATGTGCACTTTTATCCCCTTTGGCTCTTTGGCTAATTTATGTTTTTTATCCTCATGTATGTGTAACCGAATTTATTTTACGGTTGTATCTAGAAATTAAATGTTTAACGGTGTTTTCTGTTTTACTGTTGGGTAGATTTGGGTTCGTTTTTATTCCAGAGGTATTTATAGTCCAAGCATGTGTGTATATGTACAATGTACATATTATACTTATATTATATATTTGTGATTCATAAAATCATAATTTTAAATTGAAATAAAAAAGTTTAATATTGCTGCGTCATTAATTACCTACACATTTTAAAGTTCGGAAATTTCCCAAAGAGCAAAGGTTAACTTGCTGAAATGTCAGAAAGCTTGATTTTAGTTCAAAATGCGATTTTTGCGCTGAAAGAGTTCTTAGCGCTCTCCTGTCCGAATCTAGTTTTCTTTAATGGAAATAAATCTCCTAGCTTTACCTCGAAATCAGTTCTAATTCTGGAGCCAGTCTTAAAGAACAAGTCTAGACTCTCCTGAAATGTTTTATTGGAACTTTTGTAAAGAAGCGTTTCAGACGTTTATAGAAATCAGATTTATATAATGGAAATATAAATCGTTAGGCGTTATTTATATGCCACGAAAACAATTGTCTCCTACACCAGTATTTACAATAGTTAAAAAAAGTAACAATAGTTTCAAAAAAGTAAAAATAGATCCCAGGTTCAGACAACTAGACTAGATTTTACCAAATAAAACTACTTATTCCTGACTCTCTAAACTAAATGTACTATTCCAAGTAAGACTGCACGCAGCAGCAGCAGACTACCGCAGCAGGTACGAAAAATTGTAAGATGATCGCTGTGACAGATGAAAATCATCCTATAATCCTCCTACGCGCAGTCTAATTTAGAATAGAATGTACTTTTAATCAATTACAGTGCTGTTTTCAATTCTGATGAATGATCTTTTTTTCTTTGTCCCCAGCTTGAGACGAGAGCCTTCAATAGCACGGGGATATCAATAGTCAACTCTACGTGCGATGCCCGAGTCTGCTCGATCACAGTGCGGCCAGAGAGAGGCATGGCCAAGTATACTTGTGAGGTTTCCAGTGAGGGGCCCAGGTTCGCCGTGGATAGAAAGAGCGCTAATATGACTTTAGCAGGTGAGAATATGTGAAAGGTAAGGGTACCGTTAGATAACCCATAGAGGGCCCATAACCTTTGTTCGGGTTATGGGCGCGCAGTGGTCAGAGAAGCGCGTGCAGACGTAGCAAAGTTTTATTTTGGACAGGTATAAAAATAACAAATGATTTCCTAGCAAGGAACATCACATCAACTTGACACTATCACAATTTATTACACGTGGCCTGTATCCAGGAGTACAACCTTCTTAATAGAATATACCTCTTCCAGCTACTTCCGTACGTTAAGCCTTAAAGTTTTGGTTTCCTAGCTACGTGATTTAAATAAAGAGGACTCCCACAAGCCTAACATCCCCCACCAATAAGCAAAACCTCTCTCTCACTACGACACTTGTGTGTCCAGTAATATCAACAGCTTAAGGATTCCGATAATAAACTGCAAGTGTGATGCCAAATTCTGCTGGATCACAGTGCTGCCAGAAAGAGGCACAATCAAGTATACTTGTGAGGTGCCCAGAGAGGTCCCATATTCTAGGATAGGAAGAGCGCTAATATGACTTTAGAGGTGAGAGTTACCTCTTCTATCTTTACTGTTTTTGATTACATCTGTAGTTTAGCGGACTGAGTCGCCGTAGGTTCTCAAAAAGTCGAAACTGGGTTTAATTTTCGACAGGGTACAACGACTTAGTTTTGCCTTTTCAAGAATGTTTATGTCATTGCAGTGTGAAGAGTAAGATTATCTAATGCCTGCGGATGGGCATAATCGATAAGGTATCACAATGTTCGTTTCATAAGGAACGTTCTCACAAAGGTATCCCAAATTAAAATTCCAATACTAGTTAAGTACACAAAAATACAACCGCAAGAAAAAATATTTTTATAAGGGGTAAACACATCAGTGCTTTTTAAGGCCTCAACACGTTTAACGCCCAGGAAATTATGCGCGAAAGTCAAATTATTTTCTAAATTTGATCAGGGTACAAATTTAACCCTTCGAAATGGGATTTTCGGGACCTTCCCTAAGAATTACAATCTTCCTAAAGCCAAATTTAAATTATTCATGCCACTTGACTTAAATAAATTTTAAAGAGAGGTAGTTAATCGAATATCTTTGAATTAAAATTCAGAATTTTACCTTGATTTTTTACTCATTAAACCGGAAAGTCGTTACAGCATGAAATAAGATAGCAACTACGTATAAAATAAAGATGAATACATACATACATACATACTACCACGACTGTATCCCTAATGGGGTAGGCAGAGCGTCAACGACAAACTAAGGTCGTTGCGCCACGTCTGACATGTTTTGAGGGTTGAATTAGATAGATCTGTATAAGTATTGCTGTAGTGACAGGTTGTCAGCCCATCGCCTAAACTACAATATATTGAAACCCTGGAACCCCTTAGCTGGTTTTTACAGCATGCCCGGGAGGAGATGGAGCTGGCACATTCTATGATTTTCTATCGCTGCCAGTCCAGCATGGAAGCTAAAAAGATGAATAATGCGCCAAGTATCATTTACAATTGGGGCCAATATCCGATAAATCCAAAAATAACTTGACTTTTCTGGAAAATTCAACTTTTTAGGAATTCAACCGAATGGTCCTCAAGGGTAGATTTCCTTGTCTTCTAACTATTCTGAGAAATATTATTTTTAATTTTCAATTCTACTACGCTATCAATCTTGTGTAAGTCGTAATTTGCTTGTTTTTACTAACACTGTAGAGTTTCACTGAATTTTGCATTAGATTTTTTGTATTTCTAAGTACGTAGAACCACCAGCTTATTTGGAAACCATAATTATGATTTATGAGTAAGAAAAAACTCGTGTACAAATGATAATTTTTGCCAATAATGGAAGGTTTTCTTAAAATTAGAAGATCAAAAATTTTGTCGAATTTGATAGCAACAGCGCAGGCAGGCAGCAGTTTAAATAGCTTAGTTGGTTGAGTATTCAAAGAACGCACGTTCAAAGCCTGCCGGGATGGAATTATCGATTTTTTATTTCGTGTTAAAAATTTGAAAAGATTGTAGTGTAGAGTATTAGTAATTTTAGTATCCACTTGCTCTTCCCAATACCTACTTGAGTATCAGAATCTGACGCAAAATTTAAAGCACCAAAGTTGTATAGAGTTCTGGGAGCACAGTTATGTGACCACAACTTCTCTGTTTGATCACAGGAGAGAGATCAGGTCAAATTCCGCCGAAACCAAGCTCGTTTGACTTTATATTCCCGAGACACCGGGGTTTTGGTTTAGTTTTACTTAATTGGTAGTTTGAAGTAGCTTGCACCTAAAGTGTGGATGCTAGTTTCTGTCGAATATCAAGATTGTCGAGATTTGAATGCTGATATTAACTCTTGCGAGTTTTCCTTAACGTGGAATCAAATATTATTCAATCAATATTAAAAGCGTCTTTCTTTTTTATTTGTCCAAACATTGCTTCAGACTTGTGATAAACTCAATAGAGTTGACGTTGGAGCAAGTTTTTACAAAATCCCTTGAAGGTAGCTTAACTTTGCATTCCCACATGCCCTCGCGATATCTCATAGAATCCTGGTAGTGCTGAAACAGCATCAGGGATTTTATCAGGTTACACAGATACATGGTTAGACGTGAATGTATTTTGAAACGGGAATATGTAAAAAATGCCAAATAAAATTATTCAAACCTTATATGATTGATACCATGGTTTTGCGTGACTCAGCAAACTACACGCTCAATAAATATTGCGATACGTGATACAAACTGTCACTGCACATACCTACTGATATTCAATCAATCACGTAACATGAATAGAGATAACAAATTGAGTGTGAATTTCATAGTAATACTTGACTATTTTATCAATACCTATTCAATATCAGACACTAAATGTTTGTTTTTTCAATAAAAAAATGTAGGTGTCATGGCGGTTCAAAAAACGTTTTCATGACCGTTTTTATTTTCAAGTAAATATTCTGGTTTTTGTTTTTCGTTTCAATTCTTGTTTTTGTTATCTTTGTCCCCATCTTCAAAGGCTCCAAAAGTCTGGCAGCGACAGGTCGAGTAACGAAGTCACTTAAGACAAAAGACGGTGAGACAGAGAACCACGAAAAATACCGCCTTCCGTCATTATCATTAAAGAAGCGTCGACGCATTAAGGAAAATAAGGAACAAGGGATATTTGGTTCTTATACATAAAACAATACGTAATAGAACCCTCGTTTGGTGTTCTTTTCAATTTAGAAACACACTCATATTTGAAGATACAGAAAAGTGTATGCACAGGGTGGCCAAGAGGTATACTTACAACTTTTTTGTCACTTTTAGTTTCGGCAAATGACTATTTTTATTAAATGATTATATTTTTAAACCTTCGTTGAAATGGCAAATTCGATATGGAGCATTTTTTAGTCTGGCAACTTGTTTATAAATTATCATCAACTCAAATAAAACATCTATTGCGACGACGCTGTCAGCAATAGATGTTTTAAGTGAAAATGTACTTACATAACCTACTACAAAGCTTAATAATAGAGCCTCATCATCATCATCATCATCATCAGCCACAACAGTCCACTGCTGGACATGGGCCTCCCCAAAGTTGGGGGTATATGCCATACTCACCACGCTTGGCAGGCGGGTTGGTGAGCGCAGTAGAAGTTTTCCATTCACACGTAACGCTGCTGCCCATTCCCTGGATTTATCCTTTAGTCGCCTTTTACGACACCCGCAAGAAGTGATGGGGTGATGCTATTCTAACCCGGCACCACACGGGGCCTTAATATAGAGCCTATTAATCTTTAAACCCCTGTTTTCTACACACCCTATATCAGTGTCATTGTGTCTTCTAAGAAATGTCACCGCTTCTTTTGCCTTATTTTCCCAGTTGTTTGGTGAATTAAAAAGGCGTACGTCTGAACTTTTATAGACTTTTGCTCGGATAATGAGTTTTTAATTGCTTTGACTAAGTTTGCATAAATTGCTGGAGCATCCGTTTCCTCATTGTTGGTGTCGTTGGCTGATCGTAGAGTCAGACAAATAGTAAATTACTTAAAAATTATACAGTAAAGGTATGTAAAAGTGACATTACACCAGTGTTTCACAGTTGCAAACATGATTATTTTACAATCATGTCATAAAACAAGGCTAATATTTAAATTAAAAGGAAAAAATATCTAAATGATCTAGTAAGTATGCCTGTATTTGAAAACCCGACTACGGCAAAGCCAAAAGTAAGGGTATTAAGGCTCGTATTTATAAAACGCTCTCAAGATTGAGAGCAATATTAAGTATGGATTTGACAGATATTTCTGATACGAACTCAAACTCGCTGTCACTCTTGAGAGCTGATTACAAATACGGGCCTTAAGGTAAAAGGAAGGGAATTATTTATAAATATGATATGATAGATATACTTACATCAAGCTGTAGAAAATGTCAACTAAACTGGTCCAGATTTATATTTAAAACGTGTAAAAAGTACCTACGGACAATAAAATTTAAAACTATTCTTTGCGTCACCAAAATGGCTGCCATCGACTCCCCGAGTGGTTCACTTCTAAAAGAGAAACGTCGTCTCACTAGTTTCATTGAAATAAATTCTATTCCGTTTTTCTTTGACCCGAGTTCAGAGTTAAGTCACTTTGTTACGCAACACTCGATTGAAAGTTGTTCACGAATAAAGAACTGTCAGCAAACTCAGTTAAACAAGTAGTTGTGGAAATCATTAAAACTTTTAATAATGCCAGCCAAGTATTTTTCTTGTTCAAGTTAGAAATCCAGGGCATTATACTAGCTTATCGCATTTTTATTTATTTGTTTGCCTGTGAGTTGTTTATTTTCCTGTTAATTTTAAATACATGAGCGAGCCTATTTCGTCTTTACGTATTTATTTTCAATAATTTTTGCTAGATACTTTCATTACTCTTCAGATGTTGTAATCAATTTAAAAAGTGAAAGTCTCTGTCTAACACAATAAGCAACAGAAAGTGGAAAATAAGTATAAACAGTGCATCAACCTTAAATTTCCGTTTATATCCCAAAAGTAATCAGAGTGTATGATAAGAAATTCATAGCTAGCTGTTAGGCAGAATGAAGGATGAGGAATTCATGCTGCGCCTAAGTTTTTTTTTTTTTTTTAGTTTATTTTCCAAAACATACATTTTACATTAAGTTTTACTTAACCTACTCACAAAAACCTGACTAAGGTTTATCCGTGGGAGGTAAGTCGCCGCAAAAAATAAACATATTTTTATAAATTGACAGAAATATAGGTAACAGTTAAATTATATATTTAAGAAAAAGTTTTTCAACATAATCCTGCATTTTTTAGCGTTTTTGGTGTCTATCAGTTTGTCCCTGAGCTCTTGAGGTAGGGTGTTTAATACATTCGGCAGCACATACTGCATAACACGTTGACCGTATACGTTGTTATATTTTGGCAGATTATAATCCTTAAGATAGTTTAGTTTTCTTAGATTGTTCAATCTTGTACGTTTATGCAGTGTGTGTAGTCGATTGTGACCCTCGCACACAATAAGTAGTTTTATCTTATCATAAATTGATAGAACCTTACAGTATCCAAAAAGTTTGTTAAAGTTTTCCTTATATCGCTCTTTAATCTTCTTAGGTACAATTGTTTTTAGTATTGAAATTTGAAGTTTGTATACATTTTCCAGATAGGTTTTATAAGTTCTTCCATAAGCACATAGACTGTAACCAATAACAGAGTCCACCAATGCTAGATATAACATTCTTAAGGAATGATAGTTCATTTTATATTTTAGTATTGAAAATTTAGCTAGCAAAGATCTCAGTTTGTTGCAAACATGTTCTATGTGAAACTTCCAGTTGAATCGGTTGTCTATGATTAATCCAAGATATGTGTGTTTAGTTACAAGTTCCAGTTTGTCACAATTGCATAACGTTTGTTTGGCATGTAAACAGTTGTGGTGATGAGCCGTGATTGAGGGTATGAATGCTCTTTTTTTGTAAGGTGAGAGAATGTGCATAAGTTTAGTTTTATTTGCGTTAATTATTAATCCTACATCATGAGACCACTGTAACATTAGGTTAAAGTTTTTCTGCATCATTTCCGTGGCAACTGCGAGGTCTTTATGAGCAGTTACCAAGCACGTGTCGTCTGCGAATTGGTAAAAAGATCCATCTGGGAACAGGTTACTCATTTCGTTAACATAAAGCAAGTACTCAATCGGTGCAAGGATCGAGCCCTGCGCTGTACCTTCCTCAGTTAGCATTCGCTCGCTGAGGTTACCGCCGATGTTTACTACAGTATATCGGTTTGAGTGATAACTTTTGAGCAATTGAAGTAGAGGTCCCTGTATCCCGTTATGTTCCAGCTTACGAAAAAGAGTATTTAACCGTAAAACATCGAAAGCTTTGCTGAAATCAATATATATAACCAGAACATGCATACCCTCATTCAAATACCCATTGATTTTATCGGTAAATAATGATAACAATTGCGAAGTGTTTCTACCTTTCTGAAATCCGAATTGGTTGATACTAATAATTTTATTATAATGAAGGAAGTTATTAATTTGATGCCCTAGAAAAGTCTCGAAAATCTTATTTATACATGATAATATAGTAATAGGCCTGTAATTATTTGTATCGTTACGTGTGCCCTTTTTATATATTGGTCTTATAACACCTAATTTTAACTTATCTGGGTATGTGCATGTGGAGATACATTTATTTATTAGATGTGTCATGACTGGGCATATATTATTGCTTATATGTTGTAAATCTGCGGCTCTTATTTTATCAAGACCTGGGCTTTTTTTAACATTGATATTCTTAATAATAGAATGTATCTTACTGTAATTAGCCTTCCGCAACCTCATAGAAACAAGTGGCTTCATACAATAGTCGGTTTCGTTAAGAAATTGTAAGTTACAGTTATTTATAATATTTTTTGTGTTAGTTTTAAACTCCTTCGCAAAAAGGTTCGCCAAAAAGTTTGCAGTTTTTTTAAAGAACTTTATTATGGCATTGTCGATAGATTCTATCACTTTGCCTGTAATTCTGTTAATTATGCCCCAAACTTTCTTTGGGTTACGGAAGTTACATTTTATTTCTTTTCTAATATGACCGTTACGAACTTTATTTATGTGTTTATTAAGTTTATTTCTATAGTTGTTATATATAAGCCAATTTTCCTTATTATTTTCATCTTGTTTCCATATTTTATACAATTCTTCTTTTTTATTACTCATGTATTCTATTCGAAGTAATGGTCTGACTCCGAGATATATCTCAGCTCGACGCTCTCGACGCTCTCGATATGCTAATATTATCTCGACGCACAGCTGGAATACGAATAGCCTATCTGTGACGTCACTGGCATATTTGAACTTCCCATGAATAACATAAAATCTGGCAATACTCTGTACTGAGCTTCAAAACTAGTATCTAAATTATTACAGTGCCACTGACTTATCTGTTCAGGCAGCGATATAAGGAACAAAAATGTCACTTGATTAAACTGACAGCGATTGAAACAATGACAGCTATAGTGGCGTCGTGACAGGTTAACAGATATCTCGGTGGAACTTTACCAAACCAACTTTTCTGCCAGCTAAGTAGGTAATTAAATTAAAATTAAAATTCGATGACGTCAAGTAGTATTGAATTTTATGTTGTCCGGTATTAGATGGGTTTGTTTTCGTTCTCTTTAACCTAGATTAGAGGAAAATAAACTGTTGCATTCATGGAAAATATTAATAAAACAGCCTATTAAATCTCACCAAACATTATCATTTAAGATTTATTACAAGGAATTTATTTAAAATTTTGGTCCAGTATGAAAGAATAAATACATAAAGGCCAAAGGTTAACATAGGACTTTATCACACAGCTAAATTAAATAGTCATATAAAACACGATGAGCAAAAACATAATTACAGTAATTACTTGTAATCTAAAATCATAATCAGGACTTAAAAGCTTGTAAACCTCACCACTCTTAGGCCCGTATTTATAATCAGCTCTCAAGAGTGACAGCGAGTTTGAGTTCGTATCAGAAATGTCATTCCAGTACAAAATTACCTGTCAAATCCGCACTCAATATCGCTCTCAATCTTGAGATCTCTTTATAAATACGAGCCTTAAAATTTTAAGTCATCTCTCAAACTCACCGCAACAATTTTAACGGGACATTTCACAAATTTGATATTATTACACTCAAATGAGTTTTTGCGGAACTGTATTAAAATTGGGAACTTGATTAGTCGGCGCTAGTGTTGCTACTTATCGATAGTTTAAGAAACATTCTGATAATTTCGGTATTTTAGCTGGCATGACAGTAAATTGTACTTTGTTCGTGACTGTAATACTATTAAACTGCTGCTGATTATTTAAGACGGCATCAAAGTTTTTTTTTTACACAAATACAAATAAGCCTTATTATTTTTATTACTTAGGGTCGTATTTATAAAGCGATCTCAAGATTGAGAGCAATATTAGGTATGGATTTGACAGGCCGTTTTGTACTGAAATTACATTTCTGATACAAACTCAAACTCGCTGTCAGTCTTGAGAGCTGATTATAAATACGGGCCTTAGTCTTGCTGTTTACGAACTGTCGAAATAAAAAAATACTTTCTAGTTTTTGTGAAAAAACTTGCTTTCACCCGCGACTTCCCGACAGCATAAGTTTACAGACAATAGCATCTAAAATAAGAATTTATCCGTGCAAAGTGAGATATTTTCCAAAAGTATTTCAGGTCATGTGTTGCTACAATATTACCCAAATCAATTTAGCGTGAAGAGGTAACAAATATACACACAAATTATATACACACAAAATAAAAAATATACATCGATACCACTTAAATATTTTTCACTTAATAACATTTACTTTTTATTTTGATACATGGTTTAAATTGCAAGTTTCAAAAAAATATTTGTCGACAAATACTATCGATAATTTGCGCACACTAGTCGTTCATCGACAGTGAGCCGCCCATAACTAATAGAGTTAGGTAATTTTAATTATAAAATACCTACCTTTGTTATAGGTAATGGCTTTGATCTCGTTAAATTTATCTACCTTGTTTATATCACTTTAATTAAACTTATTTGAAATTAACGATCTTTAAAGAAGTAGGTTAACGTTAAGGCTAAATTAGTTATTACCTCCGTGATGGACTCTAAAGTGATAAAAACAAAAATTATTCTATTTCTCTTCCCAGGCATACTAAAAAAAGCTTGTAGAGGGATCCGAAAAAGAATAAGGGTCAATTCGTACCGGGAAGTGACGCGGTGCGCACTTTTTAAAAGCGTGAAATAATACTAAATACTATAAGTACATACAGAAAATACAGTGAAACCATGATCACTTTGAATGTGTCAGCGGTACTACACTGACAAGAATTGAAGCGATCACAGCCGGTGACAGATGCACATTTATCATAGTTTCACTGTACGACGAGATCATCGCGACGTATCGTCGTAGAGTGAAACGCGTCACTTCTCGGTGTGAGCTGATCCTAATAAGTATGTCAAAATCAAATGTAAAATGTGCAGAAGCGTATAACCAGTTTTGACGGATCGAAAATTCCGACGCGGACTCAGTTACCACCACCTGAGAACACAACACAATAACTTACTTACGATCTCCATTCTTCCACAGTGCTACCTGAGTACGATCCCCTGATCACGGGACTACCGACCATGGTGCAGGTGGGGGAGAACGCCATCATCAACTGCACATCCGACTACTCCTTGCCAGCAGCCACCATCGACTGGTTCGTGGACGCTGAGCCTCAGGAGGTGAGTGAAAATACGACCTCCTGATCACGGGTCTTCCGAAGATAGTGCATCATCAGCTGCACAATTGAATACTCCTTGTGACGCTGATCCTCAGGAGGTAAGTGACCATACGACCCCTGATCACGGATATACCGACGATTGCGATTGTATATTTATCATGAAAACGCCAGTTGGCCGATTGGTAATTGGTGGAAAAAGAAAAGCTACTGGCCTGGTCAGGCTGTACAGGGTGTTAATTTAATTGCATGCCATAGCTTAAGGGGTGTTTCAGTAACGCATAAGGAGCCCATAAAAAATATAAAAAAATCCAACTCAAAAAATCAAAAAATTAAAAACCGGTATTTATTATGATTCCAAGAGCTGCGCCTACCTCTCGCGCTATAACCGAGATTTTTGGAGATCGCATTGCAATTTTCACCAAATTGGGGTGTTATTGTGACAATTCTCTCCGAATGCTGATATCTTATATTCCTTTCAGCGCCTTCGAGAAATCCCCGAACAATATGATCTAGGATTTGCATAACCTCCGTTTATTTCGATGATATTGCAATGTACGATAAAGGACGCTAAGCCAGACAATCTAAAAAGGTCTGAAGATCTGAACTTAGGAGAAAATAATGTTAACTCCAACGATATTTTTCTTAGAAATATTTTATTTTAGGATAATAAAATAAATACTTTCTTTAATACTTGGACGATAACTAGAAAAATGTTAGTTGAGTTTTGAAATTAGTTTATGAGAAGGTAAAATAAATATACTGAATTTATGAAGATATTTTTAGTAGGCAAAACTTTATTTAATATTTTTCTTGATGTTTAAAAAAAAATAGCCAAGTTGTTTAAAAATCCTTATTTTAATTATTTAGATATCGTATGATATTGCATTTGGCCTACAATTTTCACTTCATTTTTCGCTGTACTCTTAAATTATTGCCAATATAACAATAACATGCAAAGATTTTCGATTTTGTAGATCAAATATGCCCAAAAATCGTCTGAAATACTGAAAATTACTTCGCAAAGGTCTTAGAAGTTGTAACAAATACCTGTGAAGTGCCACCAGGCTCTCGCCATTTCTTTAACGAGCTTCTCGACAGACAGATAGCCGTCGTTTCGTCGCGGATCACCTCTCTTCTGAGCAGCATTACGGCCTGGCCTTAGTAACAAACCGTAGCGAAAAATGGCACTGCTGTGCGTGCAAAAAAAAATAAGCAATAGGAAATGTCTCTCAATGAATTTCACTTGTCTCGTGGCCAGGAATCATTATAATTTAAAAGCTTTAAGAACTTTAAGGTTAATTATTACTTTTTGTCGCTATCGTAATTTCACTCATCGTTTTTAAAATAGATTTTTTTGATAAATAGTAACGCAAGAATGTCCATATAATTTGGTTTCTTTTAACGAGGTGCTTGTTAATGAGAATTTAGTATTATCACGCGTAAATTCAAGCGTTTGTAGATGACGGAGAGGTACAGATCTAGCCGTCGTCGTTTCGTCTTGGATCATCTTTCTCCTTATTGAGCCGCTTTTCCGAGAAGTTCTGGATGAATTGCGACGGAAGCCTGTTTTATCTTTGCGGTGAATTTTTGTCCTCTTTAGGTTAAATCCCTTCACTCTTCCACTTTTTTAGGAATCAGTTGAGAGGTAGAAAAAAGACCTATGAAATATTTGGTTTCTTTTTCTATGGATCACTTAGTAGCCAGTGAAGTAAGTAAAATCCTAGTAATTTTTGTGACGTCTTTGTTTAGTTAACCGACCTTTATTTAATGTCGTTTAATAGTGATTATTTTGTACGAGCGATATAAAAACGTTATCATATTTAAATATATTCTTAGAAAAAATATTCAATTTCATGGGTGTATGCGTTAGCACTCTGAATAAATAATAAGTATTTCATCAAAAATTCAAAAATGCAGATATTTTATATAATATTTTATACAAAATAAAAATATTAATGACAGCAATATACATATTCTCGTTAGAAATAAAATACAAGCTCTGTATTTGAGTTCTATTATTATTAAACAGTTTATTGCACACATGAACATACAGAGGACACAAACATAAAAAAACAATAGCACAACAGGTACAGCTTATCTCTAAAAAGAAATCTCTTCCAGCTGACCTACGGTAGTGAGAGAGCATAAGTGAGGCAGATAAGACGTGTACAATTAAATATAGGTAAAATTAAGTACATTAAATCCTAATATCATAAAATACAATAAATATACCTACATAATAAAACATACATATACCTAACCTACATAAATAAATAATAAAATAAATACATATAGTTATAAATAAATAATGCATAATACTAATAATACATATTATAAATAGCTCATACATAACTAGGAAACTTATAAAAATATGACTATAACGAATTAATTGGGAAGAGAAAGATAGTACTCTTTTACTCGTTTTTTAAACACTGTGATAGAAGGACTATCACGCACCGTGTGCGGGAGGGAGTTCCAAAGTCTGGCTGCATGAACAGTGAAGGAATAGCTGAAAAAGTCAGAGTGGTGAGAAGGAATATTTAACATTGTTCTGACATGGGAGCGACAAGGCTTGTTCTGAGGTCGAGAAAAATTGAAGATCTCCTTAAGATAGGACGGAGGAGTTCTTGTTCTTTTGTGTGTATGTGACAACTAAAACAACAAAAGTGATAGGTGCCCAAATAATATAAAAACCCTCTGTTTAATTTCATATCTATAATCACGTTCAATTAAGAATAAATTAACTTTTAGGTACATTCACAATATATCAAATTGAGTTGTCAAAGTTTGTAGATGGTTTCGTTTGTTTAATTATAATTTATAATAGTATTATATTCGCTTCAGTACCTACACTAAACTATAGAGATTGTCTAGCCTAGATCGAGGTCTAGCACTAAATCACAATTCCTATTTAGATATTTATCGCCAGCTAGTGAACCACCCTTTATTTCAATTGCTGCTATTACCCCAAATGAGTGGGCCGTAGCGCAGTAGGCCTTTTTGCGCCAGTGGGCCATATATCGTTCATCATACATTTAACCCTCAGTGCCCATTAATTACAATTCGGTGATGATCCTTGCCTAAAGGCAAGTTAAGAGCCATTTTCCACAGACAAGAAAATGTTTTAGACTTCTCTATCATAATAATGAATGCATGTCGTACGTAATAAAAAGACTAAGTAATTAAATAGTACACGTGTAAACGTTATTCCAAACGCAGCAGACATTAGTTGATTTCTTTTTCTTTTCTTTTTTTATTTTAGTCAATGACCAGACTAATAAATGTCACATTAGGTATTTTTTTTGCGTAGTCTCAATATTTTACTAATCTTTGTTGGAAGCAAAGGATGTACCTACTTACATTAAAATGGGCCAATGCTTTAAGGGTGAAAAGGGTCGTATGGACTAAACCGAAGCTGCAGAGTGTTTTTACTGTAATTTCCTTGATTTTCCTGAAAGCACATTGTGGTACTCTTTTGATAACTTTTTTCTCAACAAGTTAAATTAAATTATGTTTGGGTTTCTCACTGATTTGTTTTTTTTTTGGCAGTGGTTTTACCCTTTCACCATTCTGATATATTTATGTTTATTCGACACTCGTGCGGAGAAAGAAAACTTCGTGAGGAATCTTGCACACCCCTGCGAAGAAATTCCAAGATTGTGTGTCATCACATCATCATTCACTTACCTGCCTCCGTGGTCTAGCGGTCTGAGCCATGGGCTTACGATCCGGAGGTCCTGGGTTCGATTCCCCATGAAAAAGTTGATATTTGTCAATTTATCAGATTGTGAGGTTTTCCCCAGTTTGGTCAGGACATTGCAGGCTGAATCACCTGATTGTCCGAAAAAAAAAGGATTCCGTGCTTCGGAGGGCACGTTAAGACGTCGGTCCCGGTCACTGTCTTTGATAGTGGTCGTTACTGAAACCATGTCAGAGGCCTATAATAGCTGAGCTACTAGGCGGTTTGAAAACTCTGACACCAGGGTGTATCGGGTCGTTGTTCGACTCGAAAATCCACTCGCTAAGAAGAAGATAATTCACTTGCTCTTATCCCATTTATTTGGGGTCGGCGCAGTACGTTTTCTTCTTCTATTCATCCCTGTCAGCTGTCAGTTCAACACTCACACCTGTTTTACACATCATCTTTCACGCAGTCGTGTGTGAAGTCGACCAATGCGTACTGTGCCCACGTGGTCGACTAAGGCGTCATCGTCCTAATTTAGAGTAGGCTTGTGCTCCTAAGGGAACATGTTTATGAGCTGTGCTGATGATACAAGAGCAGAAACAGACACGAGAGTAAAAGTTCCTCAGTCGGGCTTTGAACAGAACTGCCACTAAATATTTTTCTAAAGAATTAGTATCTACTATAAATATTGTTACATGATGCCATGCATTTAACGTAACGAGTATTTAAATTAACTGTCTCACTTATTTATTTTTAACATTATTTTTCTACTTTAAATAGCTACATTTATTTATGCAAGTATAAAGCCTTTGAAATTTCTGATGTCGCCGCTGTTCTTCGTATTTCTAATTACAACTAAGATAATTATTTGTTCAAGTGGGAGAGTAACCATCAGCTCAAGTTTTGTTCGCTCGCTGTTCACCTAACTAACTAATCACAGATTTAGAGCAGGGTAGATACCGCAAGGTAGATATTGCAACCAAACTTGCCTATATTAGAGTGTCTTTTTGGTAGAGTTTATTGTGCTATTTATGATGAACTTATAACATGTTGTAATACCGAGTTATAATGAAATTCAAAGTCGTATGGTTGGTGTGAAGTCCTCGTAGGTAGATAGTGTGACATGCTCAACTAAATAATTAAAATGAATTGGAGTTACCCACTCTCCACCCTAATTTAAATCTGTGTAACTAATCCTTGAGACGCGCTCAAGTTTATCTTCAATTTCTTGAATTACTTATACCTCCGTAATCTAATATTCCTATAAATAATCTCGTTAGTAATAAGTTGTAATGAAAGTATATTTTCAAAATATCTAACTTTGTTACGTAACATATTTTCAGAAGAAAACCTAATATGAAGATTTTTTAAACTTTGCGATGCTTTTATATAAATTAAATTTGAGATAATAGATCTTGTTTGTCAGGCTCGAAGGATCAAGTATTCATAATCCGTCTGATAGTATTAACGTCTAGACCTCTGTTACCTATGATGACCTTAAAAAGTTTTGATAAAACCTTAACGTAGGTATTTCTTCTTTTTAATGGGTCTCAGATAAAGAAATGAAAACGTCGCTTTTAAAGAGACCAAAAATTTTGCTGGTTGGTTTAAACTTGCCTGATCGTATGTAAAAACTTCGTTTCGTATATTTTCACTCAGGTACGACAATTATCACAAATACAAGAGTTTCTGTAGAGCATAAATACGAGTACTACATAAAACAAACAAACGTATTCCGAAATATTAATGAAATTTACTTAACCATAGAGCTTATTAACGAAAGTAATAACAAGCATCAGCTCTGAACATCAAAAGTTCTGTAGCGAGCGTCTAAAAGGATTATAAAATGAATAAAAACAAATAAATTTATCCATTTTGGGTCTTTGATCAAAACAGAAAATTGCCCAGTTGGCGTAACGTAACATCCTTTATGTCCAATGGCAAAAACTTCAAGCTCTTTGGTATCTCCTTTTATTTTATTTATTTATGAATAATTTCGGTAAGCATAGATGATTAATTTACGGGATATTAAATTTATGAATTGGTAATCAAGTGACAGGGAGTCTCTCTCTCATTATCAGCACTGGGAATCGTTATAAATACGTACCGACTTTTTTTTTTTTGAGTTGGAGTTTATTTTTTATTTTTACAGGCTCCTTTTACGTTACTGAAACACCCTCTACCACCAGCTATGGCACGCAATTAAATTAAAACCCTATATCATTATTTGACATTTAACATCTCCAATATTTTTATCATTATGTAGTTTGTCTGGCAGATATTCATAGAGTTTCCTATATGAAGATAATTGCAGTTCACCTTTATGATTTATTTCTCTAATTTGAATTGTTAAAATAGGTACACAATAAATAATATATTATTAATTATATTAAAATATAAATCTCCGAATTACACAGATAATTCTGTTGCTGTCAAATTTAATACAACATTGATAAATTGTAGAAAACAAAGTTAAACTGCCCAGTAATCCTCAATCGAAATCTAATTATAATTAATGGCAAAGTAAATAATTTATACTGTGTTCAACGCCTTGAGTAATTTTCAGATTGGTACCAATTTATTCTGAACGATAAAAGGAGACATTGTAGAAATACTATTTTGTTCTACTGTACATGTCCCTACCTAAAATACTATTGTTCATTTTATATGGGGAAATAGTTTTTTAGGTGTTTAGTAATTAATAGTTTAGTAATTCCAGATGACTAGAAATAAAACAATGATAATACATTTACTTAATTGATGCATGAAAGAAAAAAAAAATTATAGGCCAATTTATTACCGAATCTTTAACCTACTGACTCTGTGTCTTCCAACTGACCTATATTTTATGGCTTCAGACTAAAATAGCAGACGGTGTCAAATGTCATGTTTGAACACTATTATCTGATGTAATCCTATATTGTACCTTCAAATACCTATTAACCTAGCCACCAAGTATAATTATAATAGTATAGGTATATACTATTATACTTAAAGTGGGATTGAGCCGGCCACGTCACTCGTATGCCAAACGAACTATGGGCTAGAAGAACTACCGAATGGGAGCCCATTAATGCTAGGAGAAGACGTGGACGACCCAGAAAGAGGTGGCGAGACGAACTCGATATATATCTTACGGAATGGAGAGAACTGGCACTAGATCGAGAAAAATGGAAAGAAGGGAGAGAGGCCTTTGCCCTGCAGTGGGACACCACAGGCTCATAAATAAATAATAATAATAATAGGTAGAGAGGAAATACTTTGCCAAGAAATGGGATAAAAAAATTACATGAAGGTATTGCGCTAAGTAATATTTATCAAGAGATACAGAAAGAAATATAGGACAATCTAGTTCGGATGTTCATAGCAATTCAAATATCAGGCATGTAAGAGAAAATGCATAAATTTTTATGTGCCTTTGCGAAAGAAAAATATATTTAAAAAAAAAACTTATTTTATTACACATCGTACAATCTTTTCTTCTGAAAAAGGTCCTAAACAGCATAGTCCAAGATAAATAAAAAATAATTGAAACTTTGTATCTGAGGCTCAACTGTATTGATTTAGAAGCCTTCCCACCTGTTTTCCGTCAGGATGCTTCGCTAAAAACAATTTTCCGTTTAAAAATTCAGCCGGTATTATTAATAACTTTTAAGATGAGAATTAATAATTAAAACGTTTCCAAAGTGTTATTTATTGTTTGGTTTGGTATTGTTATTTATGGGATAAATGCGTGATTTTCTAAGTTAAGTGTATAAGCTAACAACTTTTGTATAAGCAATCTTAGTACCTAGGTATTTTTTATAGTGCAATCTTCACAAAAAAAATATTTTTAGGCTTACGTTATGTTATATAAAAAGGCCTTAGAACCCTCAAAAGACTAGAAAATCCTTTCATCGAATAGATTGACCCCAGCAGAAATGTAATGACACGGAATATTGATCGAAAGTTACTTCAAGCGGGCTAAAAGCAAAGTTTCAATATGGCTTTCTGTACAAATATTATGAAAATAAAATATTTGTTTGTTTATTTATCAAGCCACTTGAGATGATTTTCAAGACTTCTTATAGACAAAGTTCGATTGATGTCCAATCTAGGACGCTAAAATAATTAGAAAAAATATGATTTGGAAAGAGATGAAGAAAGAAAGAAGAGATGACGTTGGAAACTTGGATTGTCAGTCTTCTATAAATTTATTTCAGTGAGTTACTCAAAAACTAGATAAGCTTGATTTACTTTTGGTCATCGTTCATAATGCTTACAGCAAAAAAAAAGTGGAACTCACTATTTTGCGTATGTTTTTCCGAATGCGTAGGTACAATTTTCAGAGAGTGAGCCAGGTTCTACTGACAAGCTCGCTCCATTGCGGGTTGTTTCTATCACTCCTGACCAAGAAATAGAGTCTTCTAATAAAAAAACTACCCGATCCGATAGGCTGACTCAGGAAATGTGGAAAACTAAGAAATCTTTGCAGCCGGGGTGTAATGGCGCGTTCCCTCGACTGAGTGTCTGCAACCACTTGGACCGTGAAATTACCGAGCAGACCCCTGATATACGGCCTCGGTATGGATCATAATTATTAGGGTGCGGTTCCATATTTCCTTGGGCTGATAGAAATATAGCATGGAATCCTCCAGGAGTTTTCTTTTTAGAAAACTGCCAAAGTTTCTTCGTTTGTTCTGTGGGTTTTCAGGTTAAAAGAATTGATGAACACTTAGAATAGGTACTAGGTAATACTGGAGTTTTAATCGCCTAATTAGTCTTTTGATATAGTTTTTGCTAGTACTAACAAAGGACGGACATCTTAACGTGCACTCCGAAGTAGAATAGATGTGTAAGTATTAAGCCATGGATGGAAAGTCAAAACAGCTTCGTGAAGTGTCACCCCAAACAACAAGGAGCTGCAACCGTTGTTGTCAAAAGAAAAAAAGCGATTCTGTCCCTCTTCTGAAAGTCTTTCCCTTTTGAGTTGCCATAGATTTTGAAGTCTGTAAATAGACTTCACTTTTATTATTTATTTATTTATTGAGTAATCATATATCGCTTTTCGTCTTCGCTTTACAAAACTGTTCTTTAATTCGATCCAGTGGAAACACCTTACTTTTTTTTCTCCGCTCAACTTGATTTCAATGGGACCTTACCCTAAAGCCGAAGGAAGTATCGATAGATTTATGTGTATGACGAGTATTGCGAAGAGTTAAGTGGTTGTTGCTATTTTCGGGGATAATTTATTATTATTGAAGGTATTAATGGAATAACAGGTAATACTTAAAGGGCAAAGGGTAATCCTCATGTACTGAAAGTAAAGGATAAGCAGGTATTAAGTACTTGTATTGACTGACAACTTTATCCAAGAGGCAGGGTGGATATTCGCCTGATTATTGTTTGTTTCATTGTGTACCTACAAGGCTGGTTCTGTAATATGGTGCGTGGGCCTTTAAGGCGAGAGTGAATAAGTTACAATCTTTTATCTACACTCATGTTGTAAATCCTTCATTTACTTATCAGAAACGCTAAGCAAATGATATACCTTTCGATGCAGCCGTGACTAAGGAACCATACAAATTTCATTTCGTTATCGCAAAGCTGTAACAAAATGAAGTTTTTTTCTTTTTAATTTTTACGCAGATGCTGCTATTTGAGCAAACTAGAAAAGAAGAAATAATGATTACTTTATTTTTTCTTTAATTTAAATTTGTTGTATGAGTGTAGATAAACTATTGTATGAAACTGTACATAATTAGTATTTAACACTCGTGTATACTTTTATGAAACTCGCTGCGCTCGTTTCATAAACCACACTCGTGTTAAATATCCCTCATTATGCAACAGTTACATAAATAGCTATTTTGCATCGCTACCTATTTAAAAATAAACCCAAGAGAGCCCTTAGGCTTATTTTGTGTAGTGGATTGGGCCACGGCCTCCTGTGCAGGAGGTCGTGGTTCGAATCCCACCACGTACCAATGTGTTTTTCAGTTTTCGAATTTCATATTTACGTTTATTCGGCGCTTTTACGGCGAAGGAAAACATCGTGAGGAAACCTGCACACACCTACGAAGAAATTCAAAGTTTGTTTAACCTAATCTAGGATTGGGTCTGGTTTCCCTTCTGGGTTGCGGAGGTCAGATGGCAGTCGCTCTGTGTAAAAACCAGTACCCATGTTCGAACGCCTATATTAGGTAGCCGACCCCGTGAAATACGGGAAAAGGGCTAGGAAGACGATGACCTATTTAAAAATAAATTGTTAAATCGTAATGGCAAATACTAGGAAAAACTTAATTTAATTAACAAGTTATTCCAAACTGGAGTGGGAAGAAAACCATGCTGTAAATGTGCCATCTGTTTCTCCTGCCAGGCATGCTGTAAAAACCAGCAAAAGAATTTGAGAGTTACATATTACAATAAAGGCAATGGGCTACAACCACCTGTCACTATTTCTTAAAACTGACGATGACAATTTGACAGTGATATGCCGAATTGTCATTGTCAAATTGTCATTGTAGTTGTATGAAATAGGCCCCAGGTGATTAAGTCTTCATTGTTTTGCCATAATTAAAATCATTTATCTACTATCATAGAGTAATGTTCGAATTATAAACGTCAAAACGAATTTGTATTGACGTACTTTACAAACAGTATGCTGAAAAAATTAAAAAGTTTACTTTTCGTTGCACCTTCTCCATACAAATTCTAACAAAGATGCAACGAAAAGTAAAATGTTCATAGTTATGGAAGTAAGGGAAGGAACAAATGCGCAATCGATATCAACTTAATGCACAATCGATACCAAAAACCATGTATCCAGTTATAAATTAAAACTAAACAGCCCACGTAAGGCCCACAGCGCATGCGCGACATATGTCAAAGAGGCCAATGGCGCCACTTGATTATTGTGTGTATGAATAGAAATAATTAATTTCGTGGGAAATTATTTGAAATTATTTATTTTGACCCTGAAAATATGTGATAGTACCAAAAGAAGATATTTAATACTTATATAAATGTGTGTGTGTGTGTGTGTGTGTGTGTGACGGAAATGTATTGCACATTTATATACCAACAAAGTTTAGGAAAACACGAAGTTGAAGTCCACTTCACGAGTAATACTATACTTAAATAACAGATCACTGCTCACAGCTAATCCGCCGTAGCTTAGTTGGTTAAGAGTATTGAGCCGGTTTTCCAAAGACGCGGGTTCAAATCCTGTCGGCGGATGAAATTTTCGATTTGTTTTTTATAATATTATCACGAAGTTGAAATTATCATTCTTTATAATAGTAGTTTATGAAGCTCCTACATAACGAAGGGTTTTACAATGCGAGTGTGTTTTTTGAAATGAACGCAGCGAATTTCAAAATAGTAACGAGCATTGTAATACCTAATTATGTGCAGCTTCATACACTATTTTATCTACTTGAATACATTGAAAATGAATTTACTTACAGGTTTTCCGAAAGCGAACTATCCCAATGTTTTCCTAAACTTTGTTGGTATATAAATGTGCAATACATTTCCGTCACACACACACACACACACACACACACATTTATATAAGTATTAAATATCTTCTTTTGGTACTATCACATATTTTCAGGGTCAAAATAAATAATTTCAAATAATTTCCCACGAAATTAATTATTTCTATTCATACACACAATAATCAAGTGGCGCCATTGGCCTCTTTGACATATGTCGCGCATGCGCTGTGGGCCTTACGTGGGCTGTTTAGTTTTAATTTATAACTGGATACATGGTTTTTGGTATCGATTGTGCATTAAGTTGATATCGATTGCGCATTTGTTCCTTCCCTTACTTCCATAACTATGAACATTTTACTTTTCGTTGCATCTTTGTTAGAATTTGTATGGAGAAGGTGCAACGAAAAGTAAACTTTTTAATTTTTTCAGCATACTGTTTGTAAAGTACGTCAAAACGAATTCGTTTTGACGTTTATAATTCGAACATTACTCTATGATAGTAGATAAATGATTTTAATTATGGCAAAACAATGAAGACTTAATCACCTGGGGCCTATTTCATACAACTACAATGACAATTTGACAATGACAATTCGGCATATCACTGTCAAATTGTCATCGTCAGTTTTAAGAAATAGTGACAGGTGGTTGTAGCCCATTGCCTTTATTGTAATATGTAACTCTCAAATTCTTTTGCTGGTTTTTACAGCATGCCTGGCAGGAGAAACAGATGGCACATTTACAGCATGGTTTTCTTCCCACTCCAGTTTGGAATAACTTGTTAATTAAATTAAGTTTTTCCTAGTATTTGCCATTACGATTTAACAATTTATTTTTAAATAGGTCATCGTCTTCCTAGCCCTTTTCCCGTATTTCACGGGGTCGGCTACCTAATATAGGCGTTCGAACATGGGTACTGGTTTTTACACAGAGCGACTGCCATCTGACCTCCGCAACCCAGAAGGGAAACCAGACCCAATCCTAGATTAGGTTAAACAAACTTTGAATTTCTTCGTAGGTGTGTGCAGGTTTCCTCACGATGTTTTCCTTCGCCGTAAAAGCGCCGAATAAACGTAAATATGAAATTCGAAAACTGAAAAACACATTGGTACGTGGTGGGATTCGAACCACGACCTCCTGCACAGGAGGCCGTGGCCCAATCCACTACACAAAATAAGCCTAAGGGCTCTCTTGGGTTTATTTTTAAATAGGTAGCGATGCAAAATAGCTATTTATGTAACTGTTGCATAATGAGGGATATTTAACACGAGTGTGGTTTATGAAACGAGCGCAGCGAGTTTCATAAAAGTATACACGAGTGTTAAATACTAATTATGTACAGTTTCATACAATAGTTTATCTACACTCATACAACAAATTTAAATTAAAGAAAAAATAAAGTAATCATTATTTCTTCTTTTCTAGTTTGCTCAAATAGCAGCATCTGCGTAAAAATTAAAAAGAAAAAAACTTCATTTTGTTACAGCTTTGCGATAACGAAATGAAATTTGTATGGTTCCTTAGTCACGGCTGCATCGAAAGGTATATCATTTGCTTAGCGTTTCTGATAAGTAAATGAAGGATTTACAACATGAGTGTAGATAAAAGATTGTAACTTATTCACTCTCGCCTTAAAGGCCCACGCACCATATTACAGAACCAGCCTTGTAGGTACACAATGAAACAAACAATAATCAGGCGAATATCCACCCTGCCTCTTGGATAAAGTTGTCAGTCAATACAAGTACTTAATACCTGCTTATCCTTTACTTTCAGTACATGAGGATTACCCTTTGCCCTTTAAGTATTACCTGTTATTCCATTAATACCTTCAATAATAATAAATTATCCCCGAAAATAGCAACAACCACTTAACTCTTCGCAATACTCGTCATACACATAAATCTATCGATACTTCCTTCGGCTTTAGGGTAAGGTCCCATTGAAATCAAGTTGAGCGGAGAAAAAAAAGTAAGGTGTTTCCACTGGATCGAATTAAAGAACAGTTTTGTAAAGCGAAGACGAAAAGCGATATATGATTACTCAATAAATAAATAAATAATAAAAGTGAAGTCTATTTACAGACTTCAAAATCTATGGCAACTCAAAAGGGAAAGACTTTCAGAAGAGGGACAGAATCGCTTTTTTTCTTTTGACAACAACGGTTGCAGCTCCTTGTTGTTTGGGGTGACACTTCACGAAGCTGTTTTGACTTTCCATCCATGGCTTAATACTTACACATCTATTCTACTTCGGAGTGCACGTTAAGATGTCCGTCCTTTGTTAGTACTAGCAAAAACTATATCAAAAGACTAATTAGGCGATTAAAACTCCAGTATTACCTAGTACCTATTCTAAGTGTTCATCAATTCTTTTAACCTGAAAACCCACAGAACAAACGAAGAAACTTTGGCAGTTTTCTAAAAAGAAAACTCCTGGAGGATTCCATGCTATATTTCTATCAGCCCAAGGAAATATGGAACCGCACCCTAATAATTATGATCCATACCGAGGCCGTATATCAGGGGTCTGCTCGGTAATTTCACGGTCCAAGTGGTTGCAGACACTCAGTCGAGGGAACGCGCCATTACACCCCGGCTGCAAAGATTTCTTAGTTTTCCACATTTCCTGAGTCAGCCTATCGGATCGGGTAGTTTTTTTATTAGAAGACTCTATTTCTTGGTCAGGAGTGATAGAAACAACCCGCAATGGAGCGAGCTTGTCAGTAGAACCTGGCTCACTCTCTGAAAATTGTACCTACGCATTCGGAAAAACATACGCAAAATAGTGAGTTCCACTTTTTTTTTGCTGTAAGCATTATGAACGATGACCAAAAGTAAATCAAGCTTATCTAGTTTTTGAGTAACTCACTGAAATAAATTTATAGAAGACTGACAATCCAAGTTTCCAACGTCATCTCTTCTTTCTTTCTTCATCTCTTTCCAAATCATATTTTTTCTAATTATTTTAGCGTCCTAGATTGGACATCAATCGAACTTTGTCTATAAGAAGTCTTGAAAATCATCTCAAGTGGCTTGATAAATAAACAAACAAATATTTTATTTTCATAATATTTGTACAGAAAGCCATATTGAAACTTTGCTTTTAGCCCGCTTGAAGTAACTTTCGATCAATATTCCGTGTCATTACATTTCTGCTGGGGT
>JARACY010001119.1:0-65873 GCA_029255725.1 Scrobipalpa atriplicella | reverse complement strand
ATGGTCGTATTGCAGATGTTGATATTTACACCTGCATATAAAATTATTAAAAATATATGATTGCGAGCTTAATGAGTACTTATTTTTACACGACATGTGCAATTTAAAGAGATTCTTTCCATGTACCACTAAGTGTTGAAATATTGTATTCCTCTGTTGCCCATTATTAAATCTTACGTCCATAAAAGCTGCTCAATACAAAAATTATCTTATATTAAAATCGTTTATCGTAGCATCCGGTGTAGAACCTCCGTAGACAATCGCGTAGCACTCCCGTAGCTCGTAGCTGCAGCACACTCGTAGTTTTCTCGTAGCGCAGGTAGCACCCGTTTGTAGCCTTTTGAAGCTTCGTGCGGCTCCTAGTGTCCTGGTTCTGAAAACCACAAACCCTCCGGGGCGGCCCCATTGAGGCTCGCTCGGCCCCATCGGAATTATGCAGGAGGTATTGTTGCATAGATACGTGGTACTTTTGAAGAAGGTACTGTGTTGTGAAAATGATGGGGATATTTTCGATTTTCTTATTTTTGAATAGGTAGGACGTTAACATTATCTTAATTATTAATAGAATCCTTATTAAGTAGTCATAGATAAGCACGTCGGATTCCTTCTCAGAGAGTTAATTATGTATTTATGTTATTTTAATGAAAAAATTGATGTTGTTTTTGCAAATAAATCCAATACTATTATATTTTTGTGTAAAATGAGACATATTTTGTTAGTTTATTCAATGCTTTGACTGCAGGGGCAACTGCAAGCTTGCAGGCGCTATTCCCAATACCAGATACCTAAGTACTAAGAGACCATATAGGTTTAGATACGGTCTTCTTCGCACTTGATCCAGACTTGAAGTTGGGCTTGAAGTCTTGAAGTCCAGCTTCTGATACATATGTTGTCCGGGTGTCTAAACATTTGGTGAGGTACCTAACTTGGTACCTAAAGTACTAGAACCCAACCCCATGCTAGAACCTAAGTACGAAAGGCTGAGAGAGACTGCGTAGCAACATCTCCCTCCGATTTCTAGATGAGTAAGTTACAAAAAATGAGCACAAAAACAGCCAAATATATTTAAAAAAAAAAAAAAAACCTTTGGTCTCTACAGTTCTTATTTGGTTTTTAGGCAGGTAGGTAGAGTAGAGTTTACATGAGTCTTCGGATAGTTCGACTGCATCGGTTTCAGAAACACTCTTACTCGTTGTATTGTACCGTTCTCATTTGTTGTACCGGCGATTTTTATACAGTATGTAATGTATGTTTTATATAAATATTTATTTACGTTGCATTTCTGCATTTATGTGGATGATAGCTTGACTAAACAAACATGATAAAGAGGAATACAAAAAACATGTTACAGAAGCACTTCGTTCTTCACCATATATTTTTTTATTCGTATTTAATTTTTAATCTAATTTCGATCTCCCAATTAAACATTTTCCTTTCAATAATCATCTTTTCCTTATTCGTACTCCAAGCTATTCGCTAGCCGATTTAAAATTATGGTATGAAAATCACATTGAAAGGTTTTTTTCGTGCTTTGTGGAATATAACGACAAACCCAAATTAAGAATAAGAATAAGAATATACTTTATTGCACAGAAAAGAAAAGATACAAGAAAAGAGAAATGACACAAATAGTAGTACAAATATGCGGCTTTATTGCTAAGCAGCAATTTCTTCCAGGCAACCGTAAGGGCACAGGAAAATAAAATTAAACAAACAAAAAAAAATATCCTTGATCTGTCTTACAGCGTGTAGTTTAAGGGTGGTTTCCCATTTTCACACGTTCTAAGCTTTTCTGCGAACTTAGTACAATCAACCTCGGCTTCAATCACGGCGCAGTACGTCACTCGCTTTCCACCAATCAGAAGACGCGACGTCACGCAATTCCATGTTTTGAATCAAGCACCATTTCATTCGGTCCTTTCTACGTTTAAATTCAACATATTAAATTAAAAATCAACTATACCCAAGGAATGTTAGCCAAAATACAGAGAAATTACATAGGTAAGCCATTAAGCACATCAGCTTTATAGAAGAAACATTCTTTTTAATGATTGGAATGTCAGCCCAGCTTTTTTAAGATTTTTCAGTATATTTTTTTGTAGTTACAACATACAACTACAAATACTATTACGCGCGCGTTTCTTGTACATCTCACCTCTCTTTTCTATCATGTTTGTTATCTACCTCTACTGCAACGTGTATCGCACACATGCAATGTTGTTAACACGTTATCATAGTGAGATCAATACACAGACAGTGTGACCCGGACGCAATCGATATACACCCGCGTGACGTCATACGATTCTATTGATTTTCCGCACCCCACATTCTGCGAGCTATGCGCCCCTAGCACCTAAGTATGCCGAGGAAAGCGACCGCTAGTGGAAAACTTGAGAAGCCGCTGGAAAATTCTTAAGGATTCAACGAGGATCCAGGCCAAACTATAAGGAAACTTTCTAGAAAATTTCTCTACGGCGTAGAGTTCGCAGAAAATATGAGAAACGTACTTTGTATTGCAGTTATCGCTTATTCACTTTATGCAAATTACTTAATGCAGTCTCGTTGTGGAAGGGGGACTGTCAAAGTGTTGATAAAGTTTATTAAGGAAGTATTCTCGTGTAACGAGTAAATTACCAGCAGTGTGGCATCAGAGAGGCATCGTCAATTGAGCGCGTCTCATTTCGGAGCCCGCCCACGTGCCGACTGGGGAGTACGCTTCCACTCTATCCCTCCCGTTAATCCAGAGTACACCTCCTAGCGCGTATGATCGCCTGGTATCTCCGATTCACTTTATCCGAAACTTTTATCCGTTATTATCCGGGTTATCTTGCCGGTTAATCCAGTCATGGGTGAATGTTGGCTGTTTCCGTTGTTTTGTTTATGTTTAGGCTTTGTGGAAAGTTACTCGTCGCAGAATAGTTATTATTTTGATCATAAGTACTGCGACGATCTGTCGCCGTATTATGGAGACCAGCCGAATGGAGACATTAACCTGGACCAGGTGATGGGCATCTGGTACGGCGTGGAGAAGATACCGCACATGAAAGAAGAGTACAGGATTGAGAGGACAAGGGACTGCTTCTATATTGATATCAAGGAGGTCGACATTGTGGTATGTATTTATTTTGTTATAGTTTTTGTTCTCATTCATAACTCTACCTTTCTTTATAAAGATTTTTCTTTTTCCACTTGTGAGGCAGGGTGGCATAATATATTATATTGAGAAGAATTTGCAATAAGACTAACATTAAAGTGATTATCAATAATGTTATGTATTGTGTTTGTGTAGTTAATTAATTTTATTATTTACCTACCGAAATTTATTCTTTTAGATTGAGGGTCGTTTGAGTATTGTGGGAGGTAGGTGAATCACAGAAAGCTGTTTTATAACCTTCTCTAGGAGTCCCCATATTTGTTTCACCTCTCTGTTGCTGTTTTCTTTTTCAATAACCTAAATTTTCTATTGTTTTTTTTATTTAATGGTTAGCTTTTAAACTTCATAGTGATCACTCGCTATGTCCTGTCCTTAATGGGTAGTTTTAGGCGCCCGAAGGCCCCTGTGGTTTAAGGCACTAAAATTACATACTTATATGGTTATACGTAGACTAGACAGACTCTTTCGTAGTTAAAATATTAGTATGGATTCGATTAAAAACAATTTAACATAAAAATAATTATAATAAATAAGATTATCAGCCTTGTTTACAACAAACAAGCAAGGTAATTTACCAAGTTATTATCCTGCCTCCGATTCCACACGTCAACAGGATGTAAGGTCAGATTAATTACAAGAGTTCATCAAATTACATGTCTCAAGCTCGTAAGCAGATGACTAGTCACCAATTAGTCGAGACTTTGGTACTCAAATTAGATTAAATTCTACCAAAACTTCCCTAGTTTCAGTATGAATCACTTTGTATGCTTAACTGCCTCTGTGGTTTAGTGGTCTAGGTCTTGGGCTCTCGATCCGGAGGTCATGGTTTCGATTCCGTTCGTGATAAGTGGTGCTGATGGAGCTAATATTTATTCACACACTAGTCCAATGATAAGGGGATTGCCACAAGGCTCTATATACATAATTGTAAGTACCATATCTACACTGACGATCTTCAGATATAGGTACCTAAACGTTAACTAATAAGGGTCAATTCAGTCAGTATCAAGTTCATATTTCTTAATATAAATTAATTTAAAACCGTTCATTTCATTGAAATAAAAGTTAATTAATAAGTTGTCATAATGGCACACTAATTTCTCTGGTATTCATCTCATACATTCTCTTACAACATTTACTCTACCGGGCTCTGCCGGCGCTGCACCACGAGCACCCAAATATATTCATAAGAGGTGCAAAATATTCAGCATGTAGAGGAAACTCGGAACCTTGGTTTGACTATGGATGGGGAGCTGCGTTAGAAAAGCGTGTTTTCGAAGTTACGAGGAACTGTTATTACAAATGGCCCTTGCCTTCTTGCAAGATCGCAACGATACTTTAAAGGGTTCAAAATGCTTGTACACGATTTTCTTTCCCTTTCCCGCCACGATCTCACATCACTCCTTTTTTGAATCACACCAAAATCCTAAAAATTAAGGAAAGACAAGTTGTATTGTGTGTTTGTCTTTATGTCATTGTTATATGTCGTGTTTATTTGTATGTTACTTATTTTCTTTGAATAAATATAACTAGGTATATCTTTCTATTCTATTCTATTCCCACAGGAGATATAATGTCAACGTTGTTTGATATTCTGTGCTTTGGAGGGCACGTCCTCTCTATTGTCATGTGGATTTCGAGTCGATCGACTCGATGAACCCTGGTGTCAGAGTTTTTAAACCGCCTAATAGCCCAGCTAATTAAATTGCCTCTGTCATGGTTTGTGTAACGACCACTTTCAAAGACAGCGACCGGGACCGACGGCTTAACGTGCCCTCCGAAGCACCAACCAAACTGGAAAAACAAAGTGATAAATTGTCAAATATCAACTTTTGTTTAATCGAACCCTGGACCTCCGGATCTGGAGCCCATGGCTCAAACCACTAGACCACAGAGGTAGTTAGGTTAAGAGGGCAAGTTAAGCCGTTGATTCCGTTTGGTTAACATTTAACAGATAATACGACTACTACGGACAAAATATTTCTTTACTGTGACTCTGTAGCTCTGATATTACAATAAAATTACAGTTAAATAATATTAAACATTTGTTGGAATACAATTCCTCGTATAGATTTTTGGGAAAATTGTGTTTTGATTAGATTAGACTTTCCTAGCTGTCTTGTTGAATTCTTAACTTTCGCAAGAGAGAAAATCTTGTTTAACAATGTTAAAAATTCTAGCTAGAGACATAATCTAGATTACTTTTCCAAGAACTTTGCTTATGAAATATTGTTTATCCCTGTTTCAGCCTACTCCCCCTCCACCGTACGGCTACGGCGACCGAAGTTCTAGCTACAACTACAACTATAACAACTACAAGAACCCTTCATACATGATGAATACCCCCATTCCTTACCTGAACCGCCCTTTAGGCTACCAGGAGCCTCATAGGATCAGACATTTCGTGGTGGAATGGCATGAAGGAATTCGGCAAGATGATTACCATATCAAAGTCAACACTTCGCACAAAGGATTTTGGCCTACGGACCTTCCAAACTACTGTAAGTTTTATGTAAACGTAAACTTTTATTTTTTTCATTTATAAAGCTGTAGGTTTCTTGCTGCGTGGTGCGTGGGTGTGTTCTTAATTAGTTTGATGTTACTCTATTACAAAAGTTATTATACCTAGGTATTTAAATTAAAGTAGCATTAAAATAAAGATACATAGAATGTAATTAAATTAGGTATCTCTTAGAAAATTGTACTGAAATTAGGCACTACGTGGGTAACCAAATCCACTCAAGAAATCTGAAGGATTTCTAGATATGTTTTTAGTAATGAGTCATATCGAAATCATTTTAAGACAGAAAAAAGAAACTGACCATTTCTACTGTCAAGCCCAACATAACGTGGTCAAAGAGAGACGGAGGAACGATTAACTTATATTTTCCAGCCGTAGAGGAGCAGTACCGTTTCTTCGGCGGCGTGATCCAGGTCCTGAAGGCAGCCCACAACCACCTGGTGCTCAACTTCTGCATGCGGCTGCCTCACTCCCAGATGTTCAGCGTAGTTCTCTCCCGCAATGAAAACCAGTTGACCAATGAAGATCTGTCACATATCCACAACGTCTTCACCACGAAACATCTGTCTACATCATCGTTACAAAGAGTTTGCGATAATGGTGCTGGAGAGAACTTGCCAAGTTTATTCCTCTTTGCGCTATGGTTTTTCGTTTGGAGAAGCTATAATGCGTGATACAGGTGTTTTATCGATCTAGTTTATTATATGAGGGTTGTATTTTGATATTTTGTATGTTTGTCCTGTTTAAATTGATATTTATTGTGCCTATGTATTTCTAATTTATAAGGTCGGAACTGCCTTTACGAAATAAACTATTTTTATACGAATAACGAATTTGAGATTTTATTAATTCTTCCTAAATCAGGACTAAAATTTATTAGATTTTAATTAAGTAGGGACTACTTTGCTACGAGCTACGGCGTAGCAAAGGTAGTACCTCTGGAATAATTTTAATTTTATCTGAAATACATTGAAAAATATTCGGAAATACTTGACTGACTAGAGTGACTAGTAATTTGTAGATTAAAACTTACAAGATTAGCTAATAGGTAGATAATATTACACTATGATATACACGTACTCTGATTTATTTCTTTTAGTTAACGGGAAAATCATCTTACAATAATTCCTCCTAAAACATAATAAATGAAAACGCTTATACGTGGGTATGAAACAAGCATTAAAACAAGTACTGAAAATATTCTCTGACTACCAGTAGACGATTCCTATCCTAGAGCTGGTGTGGTTGGTTTGGTACATACATCCGTACATCAATCTAATTGCAGTGACTCAGACGTACCCATTGCGACAGGAGTGCACCTGGTAACCTGCTTCAATTTGCTAATTGGTCCCGCTGCCAGGCGTTGCGGTCACACCAGACAATCCTTGTCCCATTTACTCACTCGGACACGCACGCTCAAAATCATCACCAGTATATCTCTAGTATTTTGCCTGTGTCTTTGCCAACGATGAGAACAAGTTTAGTCTTTCGCCTTTGTTTCTGCATTGGCGTAGTGACCTCTACCCATCTCTGCGGAGACAGTATAAGATGGTCGCACAACGTGAACATAGAGCACGTGTACGGTATGTGGTACGGAGTGGGGTACGCCCAGCATTCCCCGGATATGACGAACATGCCCAAAAAGATAGGGTGTGTGACCTTGTACATCACTGGCGCTGACGACTTTCGGCAAGAATTCCGGGAGTTTTCTGTAAGTAGACACGTTTTGCACCTTCAGAAATGCTGTCCTAAGATGTGTTGTACTAGTTTTGTGAGAAGCTCGTTCTATAATTATATTTTAACATACCTATGTTAAAAGCAATACCTTAAAATATATTTTTCCAGACCAAACCTGTGGGATAGTCAATAAAAAATAAGGTTGTAAATAAGAATATAAGTTCTAAATATTTAGGTAAAGCTAATGAATATTTAAAAATCAGCCCGAACCAAACATTATTTGCAGCATAGACTAATAAAATATCTAAGTAGTAAGTAGGTAGAATCTGACTACAATTTAACATTTTTATACGCATTATTTTATTAGAAGCAATTTGAAAAATGTTGAAGGTTTATTGGTTTTCCAAGTATGAAAGGTCAAAAAGGAATAATAAATCAGACACCAAGGCATATTTGCAAGATTTCTGTGGGTCTTAGGTCATATTAGGTTAAAGAAAAGGGCGCATTTAGTTTGTAGGGTATCGTAGGTTTTTATCAGGTAGACACAATAAGCCGATGCCTTATTTTTCCAGACTCCTAGGCCAAACTACTCTTATGATTATTATGGATCACATAGAAACAAACCATGGCATGATACATCAATGTATGGTTCGTCACTTGACTATCAATATCGCTGGAAAAGGCGAGCTAAAAGATATGTCTCCACGAAGAAAGAAAACTTATCACCAAGAATAGCTACAGCCTCACTGAATAGAGCTAAGAGGAGACAGAAAAGAGATATGTATGGTGAAAGGAGACTTCTGGTGGTCTGGGACGAAGATGGACAAAATGTAGAGCAGACTTATGTGTATTCTAAGGACGTGCCAGGACTGTGGACTGTGGAGAAATGGCGGCCGATGGAGAGAGAGATGATGACTTATGGTGTCGGTGAGTTTACTTTCTGTATAGCTCCCGAAGAGTTCAGTTTTCCCCGATTACCCGGTGAACCCTGGTGTTAGAATTTTTAATTCTTCAGACATTATACCTAATTTAAATAATTCCCTTCTTAGAATAAGTTTATAACTTTTTGCACTTTGTTCCACTGCACTTTTGTAACAATATAAGTCTTGCAGTAAATAAAACAACATGTCACTTTGCCACATAGATTAATCATGCTGTGCGCACATGGTTTTGGGTTGGGATTTAGCTCAAAACTGTAATTATTTGTACCTTTGATTAGTAAGATTTCGACCCTGTTTTGTGTGCCAAATAAAATAAAGTAATAAAAATAAGACAATTTTATACGTGACTACTTGCCTATTTTTATTTTTTATCTTGTCTCTATTTCTTACTATATGTGGGCGTTCTTTTACAAAATCATATTGGTCATCACTGAATTGAAAACCATAGTATAAGTACTTTAAGCTGACACATCGAATATCCTGAGTTTTATTATCACCAGCCACTGGCTAAAACTATACGTTGAACAATTCACAAGACATTTTCTCTCTTTTCTAGACATGTGGTACCCCTTCGACCCTCCCCGCCACCCCGAAGTGATCCGCATACTTCAGGTCACCCCAGATCAGCTGATAATTAACCACTGTTCAGACGCGGGGGGCGGAGGGATCTTCACGCTGATCCTCCGTAGGAGCCCTAAGAGAGTGGGCTACTGGGAGTGGTGGGAGCTACAGAAACAGTTCTATGAGTATGAGCTGCCGAGTATCGTGAGAAAGGCAGCTGTGTGTGCTGCTAACTGGCCAGTGTTTTCGGGAGCGGTTTTATTGGTTTCTAGTATTATATGGAAACTTTTATAACCCAATTGTTACATGCTACGGCGTAGCTTTATTGTAGCAGTTAGGATCTACACGAAACGAAATGTTTGAAATCTAATAAAGTTGCTTGTTTTAAAAAAAATGTTTTATTATTCATTTGAGAAGTTATACACATCATAAAATACCCTACCTTAAAAATAGGTACATAAGTAGAGTACTGCAACTGCAGTGATTTAAAGTATAAAAACAAATCTAAGACGTGTAAAACTTTAAGCCAGAATTACACATCTTGCAGTCGTGGAAAAGATGCTTGTAACGCTGACACACATTAATTAGAATTTGTCACTTTAAAAGTCAAACAAGGGTTAACTTCTTTACTCAATTTGTGACGCTATCCATTACCAGGTTAAGTAACCGTCTGGACCACCCATCACCTCTGTCAACTCTGTCACCTCTGACACGGGAAACAAGGCATTGATTAACGCGGACTGATGATCTCTGGTCATTTGGGTAAGAAGGATGTGCCCCTTGACCTCTGTCTCTGTCTCAGACTGGGTAATTGCACAGGAACTACTGGGTAATTAACTTAAAAGCTTTAAAGAACACTGACATTAATGCTAACTACCAATTAGAAATGCGAGTGTTTGTTTGGCCTACTTTCATATGGAGAAGTGGTGGTTACCAAAGCTGAACTTGCGTTTCGAAGAACCAAAAAAACTATGATGATGCATCACCTATGATGACTCGCAGAGACTATGTAATATGAGGTAATAAAAAAAGTAAACTTAGAAGAGTGCCACGGTAGCTTAGTTGGCATGAAAGGAATGGCATTCGAGAGGTTGCATCTTAGGTTCAACCCTTTGCTTGCTCCTAGAGCCGCTAGTATAGGATTTTTTTGATTACTTAGGTATTTCTCATATTAAGTACAGATTGTTTCCGTGGCTTAGTGGTCAGAGCCATGGGCTCTAGGTCCAGAGGTCATGGCGTGGCTTCGATTCGGCAACGGGGAAAACACAAAGTTGATATTTGTCAATTTATCACCTCGTGAGATTTTTCCCAGTTTGGTTAGCACTTTTCAAGCTTAATCTCCTGATTTTCTGAAAAAAAAAAAAACAGTTTTGCCTCGGAAGGCACGTTTAGCTGTCTGACCCGGTCGTTGTCTATGATATTAGTAGACCGGGTTTGTGTAACAACTAACACAAACCCTGTCTACTAATAGGCGGTTTAAAACTCAGACACCCGACGAAGTTCATAGATTCTCTAAAAACCCACTCGATAAGGAGAAAAACAAGAAGTGCAGACTAAGACGAGATCCAATATCCACTGGTTCCTTTCCATCTAATCAGGATATGTTCATCTAGCCCTGGACCAGGTCAATTAGGATAAATTAGGATATTCCAATTAACCATTTATCTGCACCTATTAATGGAAAAACATTGGTTTATCGGGTGTTTTTTTACCTAAACTGTTTCACGTGGGAGTATCATTCCTTATGAAAAAGTGTAGGTAAAAAAATGAAGTAAATAGGTACTTAATAAATCTTTTCAACGAAAAGCGTAAATATAAACTACTTAATTGAGAACTTCACTCGTTGGGATTCGGCTTTGATACACCTACACAGTTATGTTCAGTAGGCGTAGGTACCAAGCTTTATATCATTAAGGAATAAGGCCCCTAACACTTAGAAAGAAGGCTGGCACTGAAGCGAAACGATAAGGTTATACCTCAAAAAAGAAAACAATACCTCAACAATTGCGAAGTGGGCGTACATAAGGATAAATAAAGTAGAATAAAATAAAGCCTTTGATAATATAGTATTTCTGACTTTTCAAGGGCTTTCCGCCTTTATTCAGAGAGCTTTATTTACCTTTGCCTACTTATTTTTCAGCCTAAGCTTAAATTCTGTACAAATTAGTTATGGTATGATAAATTTGTGAGTAAGTTATTTTTCTCTAGAGATTCGATAGATCGATATTTTTTTATATTTTGTTTTATGATTATTTCAAGTTTATGCAAGGTTGTTATAACATTATGCCAACAGATAACGTAGACCTTACGCGCACTATTTGCTCCCCTCCTATTTGTAAGTAAACAATTTACTTCATCCATCTGACGTGAGAGATAATTAAACTTGATTAGTTTACATCCCACTCCTGGCGCTCGCGCAGTCTTACATTACCCACCAGCACACGCGGACACAACATGTTCCAAATACGCCTGTTCACTCTCAGTGTCTTAGTCACTATAGGGGTAGAATGCGCCACTCTCTACCCACGGTCCTACTCAGATTCCTCATACTCTAGCTCGACAGTTTCGTACCTAAACGGTAATTCTCCGTACGGGAAAAGTGTCGGTTACAGCAGCGAAGCCTACCCAAACTACAGCCCAGGTTATGGCTACTCAACTCCCGGATATAACACCGGATACTCTTCCACTAGGTATCCTGGGGCTAACAGTGGTTACTCAACGAATAGTTACAATAGTTTATACGGAAGTGGCATGAATAATCAAGGATATAACAACTATGGATCGGGAAGCTACGGATCGAGTAGCTATGGACCAGGAAGTTATGGCTCGGGCAGTTCAGGATCTAGTAGCTACGGGTCGGGTACCTACGGATCGGGCAGATTAGGATCTGGAAGCTACGGGTCTGGCAGTTACGGATCGGGTAGTTTAGGATCTAGTAGCTACGGATCGAATAGCTACGGATCGAATAGCTACGGAGCAGGAAACTACGGGTCAGGTAGCTACGGAACGGGTCTAGGCTCTACCTATGGAAGTGGTGTAGGATCTACTTATGGAAGAGGCTACGCTTCAGGTTATTCAAATTATGGATCTGCCTCAACACTAGGAGGAAACTCCCTTGGAGGATTCACCAGCTCTTACGAAGCTCCTTTCATGGGGAACCAAGGATGCATGAACAGGGGTCCACAAAATGACATTTATGTGGACAGCCTGATGGGCATGTGGTACGGAGTGGAGTACATCCAGCATCTGGGATATGATTCTCGCGCTGACTATAATGACTACTGGCATAGAAGCTGCATCGTCATCCACATTGCGGAGCCTATTGAACGGGTGAGTACTTTTTATTTTATTATAGTTTTTGAGAAGAAACCTAAACATAAGTTTTAGCACGCACGGCTGGCGTAAGATCTGCACTCTGCCTCTCTCTTCCGGGTTCGATTTTTCTGTATAGTTGTATGTTCCTTGTTTTTTTCCTCACCGAATCACTTCCGATATACGCAGGAAAAGTGTGTTTTTATACGATCGATCGGTTCAGTCCTTTGTTCATGATAAGTACCTACCTACGCAAAATGATATGTGGGAATCCCCATGACAATAAATGCATTGCATTTTGTATTCCATTATTATCACATTTATCACCAACACAGAAATAGAAGTTCTTGATAGATGCATTCATTATAGAGCAATATTGCACTATTATTAGTCAATAGGGCACGTTCCTTTGAAGTATACGCGTGAAGCGTTAAGGTGAGATGTGAGCACTGATCACTTCCATGCAATGCAGGGGTGGACTGTACTGAGAGGAAGATAAACAAGATGTTAGGATACCTACTATGCAATATTTTCCTAACATCTTGTATTGTTGTTATTGTTAGTTGTCGTAATGACGTCGGCGCGTGAGCAGTCAATGAAAATTAGAGACTGCACATCTTGATCAATGGCTTGATCGGCTACCAATTAATGTTTATCGTTTCAGGAGCACCTTTTAGAAGAAATTATGTCCTTTACGGGGTAAGTTAAGCAGAGCTTCAATGGCAATCAATATTTCAGGAATCGCCTTTTAGTTTATTATGTAGTAACTGTAATAAAAAAATTACCTTGGCAAACTGAAACGTGTAATAAAAATTTTAATGGGGTATTTACTTACAACATTCAACTGGGAAAATATCTCGGAAAACTATTCATGACTATCTCCATTTCAGGTATGTATAAGCCAAGTCAAGAATCTGGGAATTTATTATCATCACAATAATATAAACATGGATTTTCTAAAAGATCTCATTGTAGGGTGAACCTGGTTTCAATTTACAACTACAATTATGATGTACATTGTACAGAGCAATTAGTCATTTAAATCCAACTCCTTTCAACCGTCTACGCAGTGTACTTCGAATTGTTCTTGTAAATTGTAGTTGTATGGAACGACCCCCGGTTAGCGCGGGTCAATCAGATAACGGCGTGACTCAACTCTATAGATGCGTGTGCGCCTCTCGCTGCGATACTCAGTCTGAGACGGGCGCGACAACTTTACGCGCGCGGAACTGACAGTTCCAAATTTTGAACGTTCGATTTTTAATTTCGCGACTATTCGCGGGGCTTCCATTTTTAAAAGGTGATAGGTATTAGGGAAGAGAAGTGATCAAATAGCGGTCTTATTGAACACCCAAGATCGACTTTGGAACTGACCAAGAGATGTGAAGTTTCCCAATCATGGGTATCCAAAACTGGAAAGTGCTGCTGTTGCTGTGGCTGCAGCTGGTCTTTGTCGCGGCGAAGAACCTTTACGAACCACTTGAAGAAGAGCCAGAAAACCCTGACTTCAATTCTAATACCACAGTGACTTGTGTTCATGATCACACGTATGACGATTTAGATATAAGGACAGTAATGGGGAAGTGGAAAGTGCAGGAAGTCTACACACATCTGAAAAAGGAAGGGGTGACTAAATACGATACCTGTCCAGAAGTGACAATATGGGAAAGTGATCAAATTCCAAGGACTACTTTTGGGGTAGGTTAAGCTTAGTTTACAATTTCACCATTGAAAGTCCACTGCTTACTTTACATACCGCACACGTCTTTTACTTTTTGAATATTCGTTTTTTTTTTGTTTGTAGTTAATCGGTAGGTATAGGTACCTACTTTCAAATTAAGAAAATTTTAAAATATGTAACCCCACTAAAGAACTTAATTTGCTTCGTGTGAATCCGCGATACGGGAAGCTAATGTGGTTGTTTGCAAACATTTCAGCTGTTTACTAAGTACCTTCTCTATTTTATTTTAAAGTAGAGTCACTAGTACTACTTATTACAGTACAGTTCTTAATTATTATGACACCAAAAGCTTTTCATTGTAGTCGTTTGGATTGATTCTAAATAAAGTATCATAATACATATTGCCATGGCGTTCAGTTTCAGCATTCTTCTTTATGTAATTACTGCTATTCGTGGCTTATAAACTAATTATATGTTGTCATGTTGATGGTACCGCACACACACATTACATTCCATTGGTTTAATTACTGAACTCACGTACTATCGTGTAGGTATTTTTCGTTACGTAGTACCTATTTAGGTACGAAAAAAAACAAACACTATAGTTATAATTATAAGAATAAAATGTAGAGATATCTTAATTTATAACGCAGTTGTAAGTAATTATATTTAAATATCAAAAATAAATTCTACCTCCTCCTTTATAATAATAAAACTACCTCCCCCTTTATAATAATATAAAATCTAATTTAACTAAATGGGACTAATTAGCTATTAGCCGAAAAAGAGACATTTGAACTCTTCTGGGAGCACTTTCTGAACTCTTTTGAACTCTTCATGTCCATGTGTGTAGGTAACCCGACTTTCGAAAACAAGACTTTCGAACTCTACCGGGTTTGTATAACCCTGTATTGGTAATCCGGCTGGTGACCCCTCCTTCCCTGCGCGTGGCTCATCAGAGCAGCCCTACTTCCTCCGCTGTTACCAGGGCGTCTGGTTCCCAGGGGTCGGAGACCAGATACAGTTCATCGATCTGTCATTTGTAGCGCGGAAATTCATTCTAGGCAATTTGTTTGTTGAAATGTTTAATTATAATTTTATCCTCCCAGTGTGGGAAATATTGTGTTAATTAGAATTTGTTTTGGTAAAAGCTTATAGGGTTTCATATAAACTAGAGAACAGGCATAAGGGGCTGAATTTCATAATTATTAGGTACTACGCTACTCGTAAATAACTACTTTATGATTCCCAGGGAAATCCCGTTGACCCTGAGTTCTAGATATCTAGTTCGACCTACTCTATCACAACATAACACGTAAATCATCTAGTTTCATCAGTAATAGTTGTTTGTCCCAGAAATTTTATGTCCATGTTTTTCTGAAGGTTCTGCCGTTATTAAGAAGGACACGTTGTTAAAAACAACAAAAAGATAAAAATACCTAAATCAAGTCTTGAATTCACCCTTGAGCTTGACACGTTCTCGAGAAAAAAGAATTGTAGGGTTGTACGTGCTCATAATATTAAAATCCTACTATTTAAGTAGGTATTATAAAAGCGAAAGTAAATATGTCTGTTGTTTGTTACATTTTTATCGATTTTTATACCTAAATATACGGATATTGATGAAATTTGACAGGACGGTCATAGGTAAAATAATTTAGTTCATTTGCTATGCGAGTATTTGGTAATTTTTCATAATACTGTATAAATGTATTGTACAGTATAGGTAGGTACATAGAGGAGAGTATATCCTACCATACTCTCTGTACATGAACTGTAACTGGAAATTAATTGAAAAAAAAATTGCCAGAAAGTTTCATTGTTAGTCATGCATGTTTCTTTTTTCAAATTATAGGTTGTAGAGTCTATTGTGATTTTGTTTGTCTTTTTATGTGACTCATACGAACTGCAGCTTGTAATAAAACTATGTCACCGTCAAATTAATATGTTGCCTCCTTGGATAATAGCCGTTCCACTCCGGTGCCTCTAAAATGATTGTCATTCGTGACTCACACGGAGTCCAATTAATGCCACTCCTTAAGCAACAAAAATCTAAATCTAATATTTTATGAAGTTGTGGCCAATACCACTATCTCACTCTATTTTCGATTCGGCGAACGACAGGTCGTTCAGTTTTTAAATCGCCTAATAGCACACCTCTGACATGGTTGTGTAACGACCACTATTAAGAGACAGCGCCCGGGATGGACTTCGAAAAACAGATACTTTTCTTGACAGAAATGGTCTACCAACCTGCATCCAAATCCTAACTAGGAAAAATCTCCTAAACTGCTAAATTGACAAATTACATTTTTTTATCACCTGGGAATCGAATCCAAGGAATCGGCCCTCCCTACGGAGGTCGCTGCGGCGTGCAGAGGTCGCGATGCTGTACGATTATTGAGTAGGCCTGTCAATATAACACCTTACTATCACAAATAGCCCAGCCAAGCAACTATCACCGAGCTTTGAGGACCCCATTAGGAACAATTATTCATTCAATTGCGAGCTGTCAGTGTTTCTCTGAAGGTCGGGACCTCCGCCCACGTGGGCATTGACTCACTCCATGTTAACCTGCCTGACCTGCTTAATCCACTCCTGTGAATTTTCTCAAACGGCTCTGACCTTTGGAACTTGCCTCTGGGTAATCTAGTAAACGGTTGATGGGGTCGTATCTTGTGGAATTTACAATCTGGAAAATGTTCTATACAAAGAGCAATTGAGTGGCTGGGCCGATTCACTGTTGTAACTTTTATGATGTCATATAGATAACCAATTGAGATTTAGAGCCGTTTATTTAAAACAATTTAGTTTTAATTTAAAACCCTACCTAATCCTTCACTTTCATAGAGAGTTAATTCAATAGGTTGTCTAATAAAATCATGCGCGAAATGCGCGTTTACTAAAGCTTCTATCTTTTCAGACCTGTTAATTCATGTTAACATTTCTTTTAATTTCAGCCGTCGACAGAGCACCAGCCCTACCACCAGCAGGCGCTAAACGCGAAGTTCTTCCAGCAGTACCGACACCTGCGGCTGCTGTGGGACGAGGCTGGCCAGACCACGGAGTACTCGCTCTACTTCCGCAACGACACCGCCGGCTACTGGCAGGTGTTCAACAGACAGAACGGTCAGTAGTGTCAACAGCAGCAGCTGTTCCTCCAACAGTACCGACACCTGCGGCTGCTGTGGGTCGAGGCTGGCCAGACCACGGAGTACTAGCTCTACTTCCGCAACGATACCGCCGGCTACTGGCAGGTGTTCAACAGACAGAACGGTACTGTCGACCAACTCAGATAGAAGCGAATATCAGGAGCTGAATGTCTTCCATCAGTCAGTTTCCTAAACTCTAAAACTACTGGACTGAATTTAAGACTTTTATCAGTAGAAGGATACATTAGCCTAGAGTAACTAGGCTTCTATTTACCACGGGAAAATATTGTTATTCTCAAAGGAAGATATCAATCATTCTTTCAGCTACAAACGGGCAGATCTTACTGAAGGATTTTCTCACTAATCCAGAAGAATTTTTGAATTGGATAGGTACAAAAATAATTTGTTAAGGCGATGGATGCAGTATAAATTTTCGACAACTGTAGTTTTATTTTCAGTATGTTGTATGTTGAATTAAATTCCGATTATCTATCTCATATTTCAGGAACACTAGCGGAGAGAAACAGTTACCAGCACTTCGGCGGATCTGTCCAGGTCCTGAAAGCTGTTAGCGATCACCTGGTCCTCAACTTCTGTCAAGAAGGAAACAACATGCGATCACCGCAACTCTACTCTGTTCTCTTCTCGAGAAATCCGGGACAGCTAAGCCGATGGGAGATAGAAGCTATACACAATATGCTGCAGAATAAAAAGCTGTCGGTAGCTTCTAGAAGAATGGTGTGTGGAAATAACAGCGGCGACAGAGCTACCTATAGTGTGATATTCTCGATTTTAACTTGTGCCTTGGCGTATATAGTAGGCTCTTCATAGGATCGTGAGAGATTTCCTACTATTTTCTAGCCCAACCGTTACTTAAGACTAGGTATTGCTGGTATGTAAAATAACTTATCTCAAGGAACATAGTAGCACAAATCATAAAATTGACTTTTGACTCACATACCATTTTCATCTTTCAAACTAAGTTCCTTGGGTAAAAATGTTTTTTTATTTTTTATTATCATATCGGCACGAATACCTATTTTCAAGTATCGGTTATTTTACTACTTATAAAAAAGGGACTTATATTTTTATGGGCAATGCCAAAGTTAAAAAAAAAAAACTTCCAATTTTACGAACGAACTATCTGGAAATACATTTGATGATACAATAAAATAAACAAAAATATCTTGCTCTTGTAGTGGGAAACTAGATGATATCATAATGATAACCTTTAGTTTGTTGTTTTCTATCGTGACTAATTCGACAGTCATACGAATTTTTTCAAGTTTGTAATTTTTTCTTCCATGCTGGACTGGGAGTGATAGAAAAACATAGAATAGAATGTGCCAGCTGCATCTCCTCCCGGGCATGCTGTAAAAACCAGCTAAGGGATTCGAGGGTTGAAGTGTATTGCAATTTATAGGCGATGGGCTGACAACCTGTCACTATAGCAATATACATTATCATCTGTAATAACCCTCAAAACTTGTCAGACGTGGCGGAGCGACTTCTGTTTAGGTCGTTTTTGCTCTGCCTAGAAGGGTCTCTAGGGATAAAGGCGTGATTTGTGTATGTATGTTGTAATTCTTTCAAGAAATTCCTTAGGTGCTGAAAAAAAAAGTTAAGCTAAGGTTCTTAAAAACGTAATGTCCATGAAGTGTGTACAATATATGAGTAGGTTACATACCCGACTGTAAGTAAAAATAATGTTGGTATACCAATGAGTCAAGAGACCCTACCTTCCTTCCGTCCATTTATTATGAAAATTATGAGTAGGTGCATCAATATAAATGATGATAATATTGTCAACATAGGGGTTTAGTATTATTTGTGTATTTTTTGTGTTATTTGTGTATGTCATAGATTTTGGATACAAGCAATTGGAAATGTAATATATGCCTTCGTACATTAATAGAGTACATTTCCAGTACAGTTATTTTCATTTTACAATTAATTATTTAAGAAAAGACGTATTAAATTAAAACTGTTAGTGGAAAATAATATAAGTTACCGTTATAATATTTATTGCATCAAATGCCAAAGAGTTATTATGAAATTTTTTAATTTAAAACAATTTCATTATTATTTAAATGTTAAATATATATTCAATGTTTAATAAATATTTATATCTCGGAAAGATACCAATTGTTTTTTTTTTTAATTAATTGATCAATCGTTTTCTGCGTTTTCGGGACTTCCGTGTATTTTTACTTTTACCTTTGCAAGTACATGTACGTACATACCATACACCGAATGTTCACTCGTAGTGAGCAATTCAGCAGAGTGGCTGGTTCATAATTCACGGATGGGTGCCGCAAACTGACAGCTGGCTCCTCTTCCTATTCACTGGATGGATCAAATGTACACCGAAATGTAGGGTGCAAAGTTTACGAGGAGCTCTGTATTAATCATTCAGATTATGAACAGGTATCTGAACAGAATGAAGACTTGATAAAAAAAGTTAATATAGGAAAAAAGGAACTAGCAAAAAAGTTTTTTTTTTTTTGCAAAATTTGACGAAGTAGCCCGTTGAAAAATCAAGAGCTTAATTTAAATAACCTATCGTGAGAAGAAAAATCATTACAGTTAAATCAAATTGAGAATACGCGTTAATTTTAGACTTTCTCTGCCTTAATTATTACAAAAAAATAAAGTAATACACTATGAAAAGTCACATAATCTACTGTTATACACCTTCGATTCTACTATAATAGTAGTTCAGTGGTTCTACCCTACCCAAGTAAAACTAGCTCTATTTGTCCAGCCGTGACTGTGAAATTCGAAAACCTGCAAACGTTTCTGATCCAATAAGTCCTTCAACGGCTTTGTGGATTCAAGGTTCAATCTACTTTCAACCCTACAGTCTCTATGTAAAGAACGATGTCGAGGTGCCTCGATCCAGTTCAGTTCATCGGCCCAATGCGATGACGTCATCGTTGCCGAGTGGAAGGTGGGTGGGGGTGGAGGGTGGCAGCCACTCCACAACGGGGTGGCCTGAAATAACTTTTTCAGACAAAATGTACGACGTGCTCACTTAAAAATGCTGAAACGGCTCCCCAAAATAACTTTATTAAATTCATTTTAATACAAAACACGATTTTATTTTAATATAGAAGATTTTCTAATTCGGTACAACACCTGGTAAGGCCATTTTCGCAGCAACATCTTCAACCATTTTGCACTCCGAAGGTAAAAGCTTGATAATTTTCAACGGGTTCGAATATATGATCATTCCGTCGTTATCAAAAGTCAATCCGAAGATATTCTTCACATGGGCGATTTTATGTAACGTATGTTCAGGTTTTCTTACCACGTAAATTCCATTTTTGCCGGCGAAGAATGCTTCTCCTTTGTGATTTATTTCGATGGCGCGAAACACTGTTTCACCAGGGATATGAATTCTGTGCTCTGTGCCGTTTTTTATAATGAAAAGCCCTGTACCATTTGTGATAAACACATCATCGTCACCGTCAATTGCGAACTGGTATATTTTCTCATGGATCCACTTCTCATGAACCGCTTCATGTTCATCCTTCTTATCTTTACTTTTCTTATGCTTACTTGACTTATCTTTGTTATGTGTATACTTGTAGAGTTTCTGTTCAGGATAATCGATGAAGTAAAGATGTTTCTTGAAAAACATGTCCCAGATGTCGTACTTTTCCAGAACTCTTGTAACTTTTCCGTCTTCTAAGTCCATCTTGTAAACTCCGCTGCTGCCTCCAAAAAAGGCGATTTGGTTTTCTTCATCGATGGCTGTTGCGAAACCGTTTACGACCTGGTCAATAGTGACATCTGTTCCGTTGTGGTACAACCGCCTAATTTCGAATTTGTCTTCAGTGTCGTTTCCCACGTTGTTGCTGAAGAATATGTCGTGTTTCTTTTTGTGGTATGACAGCTGGTAGGGGCGGTTGAGTCCTTGGGCTAGCACTTCTTTCTTGAGAAAGGCTCCGCGCACTGGTATGACGTCGACGCTGTCGCAATGGGGCGATAGTTTCGGTATTTCGACACTTTCTCCTACCACAATGAATATAACTGCGCATAATATGATAGGAAGCCCCATATTGGCGCGGGAGATGCCCTGGCCCTGCAGCAAGGGGAACTGAACTAATCGGTAAACATCCGAGAGCCCTGTGATCGACATCTGCTCGCGATTCTGGGCTGCTATTATCATATTAACCAATAAAAATGTTTTGATGCTCCGATATTACCCAATATATACATATGTGAATTTTTTATTACATTAATGTATTAAATCTTAATTTTGATATCATGAATGCATACAGAACGTGAACAGAAGGCAAGACTGGCGATCATTACACTGATTGACAAGAGTGTCGCTCTTAAAATCAGTTGTGTAATCAGTGTAATATTCATAATAATTTCATTAACCACATTTTATTTAAAAAATTACACGTACATTTAACATTGCGAGTCAATCGATTCAAGAATAAGCCCCCTGATTATCAGTCTGCGCTACATCATCAGTAATTCAGTAATGAACCAATTTTATTGGGATTGATCTGGATTGATATAGTGGGCGGAAACTACTGACTCATTATTTTTATTTAACGAACTCTAAATTTTTCGATAGAAATTTAAAAATTGTGTCGAGTAGAACTTTTGCACTTGCCTCAGTTGGAAAACTACCAGGCATGCAGTAGAGCAGGAGTTTCGTTCGCTTGAAAGAGAGGGACTTCTATCTATTTCGGATTTATTCGCACGGAGGGTCGTTATCAAAACTCCCCAACCCTCCGATTTCAAGAGGGAACGACGCAGGGGTAGTTGCTATCTCTTACTACCGAACGTATAAAATCAATAATTTATACAATTTTACAAAGATTGGTTTTAAAATCGTATCGTTAAGTTAGGTACCTCTTTGAAAAATCTGCGTTTGGTTTGCTTATGTATTCTGCCTTGTTTATAGTTTAGCGTGATGTTCAATTGTTTTTTTTTATAAGTACTGAATAGAGGCATTCGTAATAGTTTTCCCATGCTCATAGAGTATTTCTTCTAAGCTATAAAGTCCTAGTACGTTCGACGCTGGTTTCATTCAACTATGGTCGACAACGACGCCCACCGCGCTGCTGTCGCGACTGTATCGTTTAGAGGTTTGTTGGGTGAGGAATTGAGAATAGGTTTAGTTTATTGATATGGATGAAAATTTAATGTTATTAATAAGTACGCTAATTTTTAATGGCATTGATTTAATATTATATTTTTAATAAATGTACAAACCGGTTTTTTTCCGCGGGATTATTATAGCAAGTTAAAAACAAGCTTTTCCGCGGAATTTTCTCATCTCTTTAGTCCGTCGAATAAACTCTTCGATCGTTCTGATATCCTGGTAGCGAAATCTACGCCAATTGGTTGAAAACGTTTAAGGCCGGGACCGTTTAAACGCCAATCAGAGCTACTTTCGTCATTTATAGCCAAAGAAATCTGTAACGTGTAACACATCCCCGTAACGGAGTTCTTGGCGTTACCGAGACTGGACAGTGGTCAAGGTCTGCGAATTACCATGACAACGTCGCGAAATCGTCACCAGAGGTCGATCTTACCAGGATCTCATGGAACCGAGGAAGCTGTTTGCGAATTTGTTGCGGGATTCGGGATCGGGATGCTGGGATTGGGAGTCCGAAACGCGCAGCTCCCTGCTTCGAGAGGGGAGCACGAGGGGATGCTTGGGGTGTAAGGAGGGGTGCGATTGATTCAACCCCTGCGTTATAAACTCACCCTCTGAATATTGATGTTGCCCTGGTACTTTGCACGATTCGGAAAATATTTTTGCTATTCACAAACGCCAGGGGCTGAGATACGTTTCGAATAGAAACCGAACGCATATTTTAAGATTTGATTTATTAATTATTGTGAGTTTTAATACTCTAATCAATAGATAAAATTATTAACACTATGAATCACAAAGTTACTTACTTAATAGTTATTAATTTATACTATAAAAATAACATTTAAAATTAAGTTATACTTCACACGCTCCGGTAGAAGACATCGTAACAGTTCCTCTGACGTAGGTGACTCCTTCTCTACAATCACATCCATCCTAGAAAAAAAAGGAAATTTAGTTAAAATAAAAAAGCTAATAAATGTACAAGGTGATCATTTCAAAAATAATTACGAAGACGCCCTTTTATGGACTCGTGGACGCTTTAAGAGATAAAGGAAGGCGTGACCATAAAGTACCTATAAATTCAGAAACAGAGTGGATGGGTTTGAATTACTTACAAAAATATCATCCATCGACATACACGGCTGTGTTTGCTCGTAGAACTGAATCTTCTCCAAGTTGTGTCTTAGAACATCATCAGTAGGCTTCCTCTCATCGTCACACTTCAGCTTGGCCACTAGGCCCTTATTATTGCTCTTTATTGTTAGACTGTCCATATTTCTTAATACTGCTGGACTGCCAAAGATAGCATCTTCTAAAAACTCGCAATAGGACTGTCTGCGTTTTGGTACTAAATTGTTGTTGACTACATCACTTTTCTTCACTTTTTTCTCCTTCTTGAGGTAGTTTTGGTATAGTTCAGTGTTTGGGTACGTGTGTCGTCTGGGTTTGGATCTTCGGCGTATTTTGACGTAGGCATCGGTGACGTATTGGAACTTGAGGAAGTACGCGACGCCGTCTGCGATTGTCGCGTAGCCGCTCTTGCGTTTGTTGTGGACGCAAAGTTTGCGGGATGGTGCTGATGTGCCGTACGCTGAAATACCTGCAGAGAATTACGTCGAAATGTAGAGAAAGTTATCAATATTATTAATTCATGTACATAATTATGTATGCCTGTTATACATCTATGAGTGACGTATCCAAAGATTTGCTTCACGTGCATAAAACTAGGGCACGTAGGTACATGTACATTGAACACAATAGAAATACTTTTACTGTTCACATTATGCTTAGGTTAAGTTAGTTTTAGTAAAGATTCCTGCTGAAAACCAGCGCTACTATCTTTAAATGATGCATATGCTTAGCAGGAAACCTTTTCGGTATCGAGTGCAGTTTAGCTAAGTTATTAGGCTATTTAGTAACTGGTACCGAATAGCACTACAGCAATATACAGATCTATCTTAAACAACCCTCAAAACTTGTCAGACTTGGCGAAAAGACCTTTGTTTAGGTTGTTTACGATCTGCCTACCCCATTAGGGATAAAGGCGTGATTATGTGTATGTATTTCAAACTATATTCATGCCGGGCTAGGATTAGGTATGATAAAAAAAATAGAATATTCTAGCTGCTACTCTTCCTGGGCAAGCAAACTGATGTTTTCAGTGATTTGCAATTTAGGCAATGCTGCCTGCAGACACAACTTAACATAAATATGTTTGTTTGTTTGATCCTGTCACTTGCTAAAATGAGCAGGATTATATTTGTTGTATTTCTGTCTCTTTTATTCAAATGACAAAATGATAAAGTGACAGGACCAAATTAAGATAAGTTGATTCTACAACAGAATCGCAACCAATGGGTTGACACCTTACTATATCCCCCATTTGTCAGACGTGGCCAAACCGCATATTACTCGACTGTTGAAGCCTTATTTGAGACAAGATGCAAGGGAAACCGCGCGTGGAAGACAAAAGTTTAAAAAACATTTCTTCTAAACGAATGGGGTATAGATAGTCTAGGGGTGCATCATAACATAAGCCTGCTGAAGCTGAAGGCTTTTACTTTCATTCGTGGCACCAACTCTTTAAATATTCTGATATCCTAGTACAGAAGTCTGTTGGATGTGGGAAAACGTTTAACGCCCCGGAACCGTTTAAAGGCACCCAGCCCCAGCAGAACTATTTTTATCAACGTCGGACTATTTTTTTCCTATTTTCTGGTATCCTATACCGGATCGGCGCACCAATTGGTTGGTCTGGAGAGAAAACGTTTAAGACCGAACCGTTTAAGGCTTTTAAAGTTGCACTTACCCTTTATATATTCTGATATCCTAGTACCGGATCGGCGCACCAGGGGAGAAAACGTTGAAGACCGAACCGTTTAAGGCTTTTAACTATTTCTATTTCTTTTTACATTCTGATATCCTAGTGCCAGATCGGAGCACCAATGGTTGGCCCGGGGAGAAAACGTTTAAGGACGAACCGTTTAAGGCTTTTAAAGTTGCACTTACCCTTTATATATTCTGATATCCTAGTACCGGATCGGCGCACCAGGGGAGAAAACGTTTAAGACCGAACCGTTTAAGGCTTTTAACTATTTCCATCCCTTTGTACATTCTGATATCCTAGTACCGGATTGGAGCACCAGGGGCGAAAACGTTTAAGACCGAACCGTTTAAGGCTTTTAACTATTTCCATCCCTTTGTACATTCTGATATCCTAGTACCGGATTGGAGCACCAGGGGCGAAAACGTTTAAGACCGAACCGTTTAAGGCTTTTAACTATTTCTATTTCTTTTAACATTCTGATATCCTAGTGCCAGATCGGAGCACCAATGGTTGGCCCGGGGAGAAAACGTTTAAGACCGAACCGTTTAAGGCTTTTAACTATTTCTATTTCTTTGTACATTCTGATATCCTAGTGCCAGATCGGAGCACCAATGGTTGGCCCGGGGAGAAAACGTTTAAGGACGAACCGTTTAAGGCTTTTAAAGTTGCACTTACCCTTTATATATTCTGATATCCTAGTACCGGATCGGCGCACCAGGGGAGAAAACGTTTAAAGACGAACCGTTTAAGGCTTTTAACCATTTCCATCCCTTTGTACATTCTGATATCCTAGTACCGGATTGGAGCACCAATTGGTTGCCCCGGAGAGAAAACGTTTAAGGCTGAACCGTTTAAACTAAACCGATTAAAGGCTTTAAAACTATTTCCACCGTCAAACTAACTCTTTATAGATTCTGACATCCTGTTACCGAAGTCGGCGTACCTTGGTTGGTCGAGGGAAAACGTTTAAGGCCGGAACCGTTTAAAGTAAACCTACTCCGTGGTTTAAGCGCTAAATAGCCCAGTTGCGTTGGTGCAAACGTGCAAAATAACTATAAACCTTGAAAACAGGTATTTTTCCGAAGGCTTCAACGAAAGAGCCGAGCGCTACCAACTATTTCAACGAGTAATGAAAAGTTTAGCTCTTCATAAATTTTGATACCCTAGTACTGAAATCGACGTTGTTCCCGGGAAAACGGGCCGAGATCGTTTAAAGTTAAACGTTTACAAATAAAATGTAGTGCAATATTTCAAGTACGTAACGAAATTTATTAAATTTGAGGAATAACGAAGTTCTCACTGGTCCAAGTGCTGTCTGTGTACGGAATTGAGTCTTACTCCTCTGATAAAAAGGTTCAAATTCTCACCATTATGTTTTCCTTCGCAAGAGCAAGGCGTCAATAGAGGCGAAGTCTCTTCTCTACTAACTGGAGCGCTTCTAGACCGCACGAAGTTCTCACTGGTCCAAGTGCTGTCTGTGTACGGAATTGAGTCTTCTTCCTCTGATAATAGGATCCATTTTTCGGATTCGCGAAGAGAGAAGAAAGTTAGGGTTACCACCGCCTGAAAGAATAAGACAAATTGTAGGAGGCAAGACTATGGTCTACGATAAATATATAAGAGGGACGAAGATTTCCGCAAACTGATAGGGGTTGCTCTGTCAATGAAACTAAACAACTTTCACATCGAAATTCTTTCAGGAAATGAAAACAATTTATGATAAACGCCTTCATACCGAAAACTGTAAGGGCTTCATCGGTCAACGAAACCTAGGCGCCCGCTGCGCGTGTAAGTCATCTGTGACGAAACTGAACAAAATTCACCAGGAAATTCAAAAATAAAATAACAATTGACTTTCCTATGCAAAATGACCACCTCGAGAGACAATTTGTATGGGAAAGCTAAATTTTATTTTTCATTTCCTGAAAATATCCGTGCAAACCATGTTTGTAAATAACATTTCTCTTGTTTTTTATGCAATAAAATAAAGGATATAATAAAATATCCTGGTGAAAGTAGTTCAGTTTTATTGACAGTTTTATCACTTTCTGGTACCCCTTGCTTTCTTTCCCACGCCGTATGCTCACCATAGTAAAACAGGCAGCGGCGCAGAGAGTGGCACACAGCGGGAACCCGTAGCGCTCCGCTAGCGCCCCCCCGAGCGCTGGCCCCAGCACCTCTCCTAGCGAGTAGCAGCACGACCACACGCCCGCCACCGCGCTGTATGTCGCCAGGGCTTCGGGGCATCCGCCCTCGTAACTACAAGTCGAGAAAAATAAAGCCTATATCTCCTAACACATGTTCCAATAGAACTTAAAAGGAGTTCCTCGAACACTTTTGTAACTGTACTAAGTTTTTGAAATAAACAATTTATTAATTTATTATTTATTAAAGCCTTTCGAATAAAGTGAAAAGGAGGTAACTGTTTTCTTGATGGGTTCGTTGTTAGAGTCGTAGTCAATTATCGTAGTCGGAAGACGCGGCTAAGCGAAAAAAAGATAATTAAAAAATATACTATTAGTATAAATGCAAAGAAATTTATCCAAACTAAAAAAATGGCCAATGCTATGTTTATTTATTGGTAATTTAAATATTTAAAGATACTCACATAGAACTAGTCAATACGCCTTGGAAAGTCGGCAGGAGAGTTAGAGCTACAGACATTCCCAGTATAGAGAGCGCCACCAGATCGAGCCATAAGTCTCTGAAAGAAAAATTAATCCAAGAGATTTTCCTTGAAAGTAGGAACACTAAATTCAATTTTCAATTTCAATTTTTCAATTTATTTATTTTCATTAATATATACAAACATTATCCTTACGATAATATAACAATATTACGTACTCTAATAAGACAACTTACTCACGTAATAATTATACAGAACTTCACTCACAGGCTGAAATAATTTACTACCCCTTCTATTTTCTACTACACAAATATTTTAATGTAACATCTATGATATTGTCAATGAACATTGGAATATATCAATATCTCTCGCCACTTCATTTAATATTCGAAGAGCTGTTGTATAAATAAAGTAGCCAGTAATAATAGAAATATTTACCTTGGTAAACCGGGAATGAACGGACACGGGCCAAGTAAAAGAAGTCCGACTGATGACAAAAATAGACCCCACACCATCATGCACCAGTGATTGTGCACTCTGAAAAAGAACACTTTTGTTAGCGTGTGAATGATTGAATGACAATATTCTTGAACCAGATGCAAAATAGAGATCAGATCTGCGCGATCTTCAAGCCGTGAACTGGCGAGCAAAAGGCACAGGACCTGGGCAAGTGGCGCAATCTTGTGTCGGAGGCCAAGGCTCGTATTTATAAAGCGATCTCAAGATTGAGAGCAATATTGAGTGCGGATTTGACAGGTAATTTTGTACTGAAATGAAATTTCGGATACGAACTCAAACTCGCTGTCACTCTTGAGAGCTGATTATAAATACGGGCCCAAGACTCACTTTGGGTCCCTGAGCCGCAATAGTAAGTAAGTAAGATGCAAAATAAGTAAAATTGAAGTAAAACTTACCTGTCGGCGACCCATCCCCAAATCGGACTAAATATCCCATACAAACTTGAAAACAGCAAGAAAATCAGTCCTATCTGGTTGGTGGAAAGTCCAAATTGCCTCAAATGTGGCTCCAGTGTTGGATCCAAGAATGCCCATGTGTTTGACACGATTACAATCACTAGACCAGTTATTACGATTGAAGGAATCTTGAACAATCGCAGTATGGAACACGTTTTTGATCCTGATACGTATTCTGCAAAACAAAAAAAAATAGAAGATTTACGTAGAAAATCTAGGAAGTGTACACCGTTCTAACAAATGACTGGCAGTCATCAAATAACTGAGAAAAATAAATTATTTTTCTTCTTTTATAGTGACATTTGACAAGTTATCCCAAAAAGTTTTGAACGGTAACCAGCCACTACGTTTTAAAGTTACTTCAACATATCAATTATTAAATTAAATAAAAATACTAATAGTGTCCAAAAACACAGCAATTACAAAATATTAATTAAAATATATTTTTTTAGCTTGCGTATAAATTTTTATTTTATCTTTATACAATACTACAGGCCACTTGCTTCGAAAAAATCTCCTGAGTAGCCATTAAATAAAAACGACGAGCAAAAAAAGTTTTATTTTTTTCTGTTTAAATGGCGTTCCAAATATTTTTTCAAACTTTTATAGCCAGTAAATTGTAAAAGTGGAATACACTTCCGAAAACTAACAATTTTATTTGTACCTTCACAGTCCGTAAGCAGCCAAATGTTTATGGGAACAGTCAGCACCATCACGATCCCAAGACTGTAAAATGGTAGACCGAAGCCCCCGATCTATCTGGAACATTCATAACATTTCAATATTTTATTGAATTCTTTGCTATTAAAATTGTATTCAGCTCAACTACCTACTTGTTGTTGTATGTCAAGAAAAATGATTCCATGCTTCGGAGTGCACGTTAAGTTGTCGGTACCGGTCGCTATCATACAACAAGCCTCTAATCGCAGGGCCCACAGACATGCCCAGCCCCACGAAGTTCTCTAATATGCCTAGGACTGATCCAATCTCACGGAACACGTTGACCACGAAAACTTAGCTTGCGGTGGAGTAGGCACTGCTTTAGCCCTCGTACCACGAAACAGAGAGAGAGAAAATAAGACAAATCCATACCGAATACAACAAGCCTCCTATCGCCGGGCCCACAGACATGCCGAGCCCCACGAAGTTCTCTAATATGCCTAGGACTGATCCAATCTCAGGGAACACGTTGACCACGAAAACTTAGCTTGCGGTGGAGTAGGCACTGCTTTAGCCCTCGTACCACGAAACAGAGGGAGAGAAAATAAGACAAATCCATACCGAATACAACAAGCCTCCTATCGCCGGGCCCACAGACATGCCCAGCCCCACGAAGGTCTCTAAAATGCCTAGGACTGATCCGATGCTCTCAGGGAACACGTTCACCACGAACACGTAGCTTGCGGTGGAGTAGGCACTGGCTCCGAGTGCTTCCAACCCTCGTACCACGAAACAGAGAATTGTGAACGTGGTCGGGTCTTCAATCATGGATAGAGTGCTGGAATAAAAGTAGGTAGGTATTGCGCAGGTTATTTATTATTAACTACATACGTAAGTATATATAAGGTAAGATACTGATAATTTCAGAAAAATGCGATATAGTTGACTAAGGAACTCTTAAACAGTGAATGGGAATTTGAAGGCTAAGGGTTAATAGAGATGAATGGAAGAAAAGATGATATTGTTGGGATCATATTACAAATAAAACTGGGCTATGGAATACATAACACATTGTTTCTCCCTGAGTAACCATCTTAACGGGATCATACAGTCAAGTGGATATGAGATCTTCAGAAATCAATATTATTTACCCAAATAGCACGTTGCAGCCTCCAGCGACCAGCATTCCGGTGATAAACATAAACTTGGTTCCCAGGGTCGGTAGCTGAAAAGAGACGTCATATTGTTATCTCGTTATATAGGGAATCTGAACAAGTAGGTCCCTAGGCTCCAGGGTAACAAACATTTTGCTATAAAAATAAGTAAAGGGCTCGATCGTTAGTCGTAGTGAATAAGTGAGTAGCGCGTTGATGTCTTTTATATGAAGTAAGTGTATGTTTTCTTTCAAATTCATATTTTTATAAATATTTTCCTAAAACTTTATAAAACTGTTTTACATCCAATACTAGACACAAAACTCTACGCATCATGCTTGTAAATACGAAAAATAAAAGTGTGTGGAAAATTCCTACGGAAACATGAAAAACATCCACACTTTAGCATGAAGCAGGAAACGATAATTTGCATGAAGGGAGATTAATTACATCAACGTCCCACAAGCCCTTATCAAATACAATACGATTATGAATGTTGAACTTGCAACAGGCTGCATTGATTGCGTAATATCTATGATTCATGCGACTATCAAATTAATTATGTGACCGGTCTAGTCGTTACAGATTTGGGCACTAGATTTGCGATCGTGTGTTCGATTTTCCTCAACAATAACTTTAAACTTTCTCAAGTTAGTTATCTGCTGTGTAGGTTAACGATGGGTTGAATTAATGGATTGAACAACTGGAATAGGTACACTGTGTAATTTTTTTAAATCCATCTTTATAGGCTTCTGTCGTTGTTTGTGTAACGTCCACACCACAGACAGTAAACGTGACATCCGTGACTACTACAGCTCCGAAACTATTGTTCTAAATCTGATCACATTCCAATGTGAGACAAACAAGCTGGTTTAGTTAAGCCGTGTCTCCCCGCGGGGTAGAGAGGGGAAGGGAAATGTTTGAGAAACCTGACGAGAAACCCTTTCCCTCCCTGCCCCGCGGGGGTATGTTTGTCATAGCAGGAGACAAGGCTTTACAGGTAGTCCCATTCATACATATCAATTTAATGGAGGAGTTGGTACCCTCTTCAGCCCACATCCACTTACTGCTGGTTTAGGCCTCTTCCACTCCAGTTCTTACAGTTCTGTGCCAGTCGTATCCAGTTTCATCCGATCAATCTGACGATACCTTACATAACTAAGTATATAAACTAAAATAAAGTGTTCTATTCTAGTAGTGAGTAATTTAGTCCTGATAACGTTGTGGGCGTGTTGTGACATCAGGGAAACTTTATGATCAAGTAAGTGCAGGATATAAATAGGGACGAAATAGAGTGGTACGTAGAACCAGTCAATAAACGATAAATTGTAAACAAGTGTAGTATAATAAAATGTAAACTCTAAAATGAATATGTCTAGACTACTTACGAACTTCCCAAAGAACGGCGAAGTGATGAACATGATGATCGCGTAGAAGCTGAACACGAGCCCACACATGGTGTCTGACAGCCCCTTCACCTCGGCCTCCCTGGGGAAGAAGGGCGCCATGATGGACATGGAGCAGAAGCTCATGAAGTCTACCAGTGCGAGGGAAGCCAGGGTTAGCCGCTGCTTCTTCGTCAGACTGCGGATTGCGCCTGGCCGTAGGCGCGTTTGTGTTCTTACTAGCCTGTGGAAGTGTAGAAAACTTGTGATAGATATGTGAAATAATGCTCAAAGTTACAAATCCAGGTGAACATCCCTTTTAAGTAGCCACAAGCATCCTCTTCGATATGATCCCCTCCGAGTCTGGCGCCAAACAGCTTGCTGTGTTTCATCGTCGACTCTGTCTCTGTTTCTAGTTTTCTTGTCAAGAGCAAACTCATTACAAAAAAAAAATCGAGAAGAAAAAGCCTCTAGAAATATGTGTCAGTCAGCAATACACCTATGCCGTTACATTTCTACATACTAAGTATTATAGCGATTAGGTGTTAGATTTCCGAAAGATTAAACGTTCAAAGAGGATTTGTATTGTCGGGCTTCCCATGAAACCGATCGCATTCCGCCTGGTGTTAGTGCACTGATCTAAATACGAGAAATACTTAGGGCCGTATTTATAATCAGCTCTCAAGAGTGACAGCGAATTTGAGTTCGTATCAGAAATGTCATTTCAGTACAAAACTACTTACGTACATACTTACGGCCGTATTTATAAAGCAATCTCAAGATTGAGAGCAATATTGAGTACGGATTTGACAGGTCATTTTGTATTGGAATGACGTTTCTGATACGAACTCAAACTCGCTGTCAGTCTCAAGTGCTGATCACAAATACGGGCCTTAGATTCAAGAATGGTTTCTTAGATCCAATGTTTTCAAGCATGAGTGTAACTTGTAGTGGTCATCACCGCTACAAGTTCATATTGGTTTTTTGAGTAGGTGTGGTACCCTACCTACCTCTATACAAAATAGCCAATTAATGTAAAGAACATTTGACGATCGATTAGGTACGATTTTACTGACTTTCACAAATTTTTAGCCGAGGTTAAGGTAGTAATACGAAAAAAAAATCATCTAGGTATCTGGTGTAAGGGACAGTTTAGCACAAACTGATAGGGGTTGCTTAGCCAACGAAACCGAACAAGTTTCACAAGGAAATTCTGATTGAGGGATCGAGGCTGATCGAGGTGATCAATTAATTTGTATGGGAAAGCCACATTTTTTTGTAACGAGCATTCATACCAAGTTGTGTTCTGTCCTAGTTTACGCACGTACATAGAAATTAGCACGTTCTAAGGTGTGTTTATAAATTTTATTATCGATATCTACAAGTAGTAATACTTATTACTTACACGTGAGATAGGTAAGGTAGGTACGCGACTGATAAGATTAAGGCATGTTAATTCAGTAATTAATCATTATGTAGTAGCTATTTATGTCTAAATGGTTAAATAGCTGTATAATGTAATGTTGCAAAGGCAAACAGTTGATTTAATTCTCTTTATTACTGTTATTATTATCACTATCAGACAGGATAAACCCCCAATAAAAATGTATTAAATTAATAGAAGATGGAATATTGAAAAAATGAAGGATATGAATAAAATATATAAATTAACCTTTATTTTCATGGCAACGCAGTTTTTATCAACTCAGATGGTTGGTGTTGGCTACGATGATCTGAGTATGTTTGTCTCGTCTTGCTACTTGGTCGAAGGTTGAAGTATAATAACAAAAAACTTACCTTTCTCTAAGTATCCTAATTTCTGAGCTGACATCATCAGGATGCCCTCCTGACCAGGAGTGGGTCCTCCGCAGGCGTCCATGGAGGGAATCCGGCGGGGATCGTCTCCCGCACCAAGTCGCCACCAACTCCCCAGCTTGCGTCGAAGTCTTCACCAGTTTCGTATCAAAAACCACAGTGTCCAACGAAGAATGCTTATATTTCACACTATTGTCACTCGAATTACTAGTCCGTCCCGAATGCCCCGATTTCTCCACTTCCGAGTCGGAATCTTCCAGCAGTTTCCGTTTCTCGTTCCTATCCATGTTTACGTTCGCGCGTCCCGAGGGTGCGACTAAATGTGGAAATCACTAGACGTAGACGGCGACACTGTTAATACTGGTAAACAAACTCGATATCAGGAGTCAATAGTCGGCGTATCAATCCATCGATATCTTATCACGCTAAATACCGGCCACTGGTTAGTTTCCAGGGTTTGAGTTTGGCGTTAGCCATCGCCGGCGAGGGTAGAGCGGAATTTTTGTTGATGGAATAATATCGTGTTTGTAGGTGAGTCAGATAGTTCGATATGAACACAGTTTTGTCCGGATTAAAGTTGCCAATAAATTAGGTAAACTACACTAAATTCATAGTTCCATTTCTTTTGCACACAGAATCTCCGAAATTCAGTTCAAAACCCTGAAACTGTTTTGAATGTAAACAATGAACAAACAGCCTTGTCTAGGACGCGTACTGTCGCTAAGGGCTCCGGTTTCCCTTTACTCTCTATGTGCCCACCACAGTGATATTTGATAGGTCTTACGCTTGGTCTTACGATAGGCCCTTCCTTGCGAAAGGTTTACGATACAGGTGTAAGCAGCAAGCCCTTTAAGTATCATTTCCTGCTATCGCAGAAATTGTTTACTGTTATTGAATTTTCTATACCGGGTCTTATTATAGTTATATATTTTTTTAAGTTTTCTTACATTATAATGTCTTTAGTCTTATCAAACGTGCATAAAATAAAATACTTTCGAAATATATTTTAAGTTTTGTCTTTATTTAACTCTCTTTTAAATATAATTTTATATACATTTTTAACAATCATCAAACGTAAAAAAATAGCACTTACATTACGATACGACGCAAACAAAAATGGTCAGTTTTAAAATCACAATTAATTAACACAATAACAATTGATATCGCAACAGAAACACAAACATTATGCACTGACGCATTTTTGTTTACCTCACTAGCATATTATATTACACACAGAGTTATTTACCAGATTGAAGCTGTAGGTAGGTACAACATACTTCATTTTTTTTACAATTATCTCTTGTCCATTTACAGGGTTTCAGTAAAGAAAAGCTTAAGGACACTCGGAAAGGAATATTTTTCTTCATGGTCGAAGATGATGACGCGAGAAACAAATTTATAGATAATTAACAGATATATCAAAACTTATTTTTTTTGCTAATACTTCACTTAGACCAGTCTGGAAGTTCGGGAGACATGTTAAGCTATTGATGATAATCCAGAGATTTTTCGCGACGTTTCGTACTTTCGTGTTTGTAGGTATTTGTACCGTCTGATTAATTTTACGTTTGAATATGTCTTCTTTTCCGTTCCGAACGTATTATTAGAGTGTATAAATAAATTGGTCAAAAGGACATAACTCCATCATTATAAAGTTTAAAAGGTCGTATTAAAAATCAACAAAGCGAAAACAATTAACTCAGTATCCTTAACATTACTTAAAAATCTTAAACATATTGTTCAATAAAGTCAAGTACGCATATCACGCTTCACACTGTAGAGTCAATATTCATATCAAATCTGGCAATTTTATTTATACGGGAAATAGAAAGAGATAGACAATCAACAGCCTAATTTATAGATGTCAAATTCACACATAACGCTTAAAATTCGACACCATTGAGAGCTATGGTTACTATTATTAGAACAGGTGTTCTATTTTTGTAATTATAGAACAATATATAACGCGATATTTTGGAATACTATGTATTGCTTCCATGCTGGACTGGGAGCGATAGAAAAACATAGAATGTGCCAGCTGCATCTCCTCCCGGGAATGCTGTAAAAACCAGCTATGGGATTCGAGGGTTTCAGTATATTGTAATTTAGGCGATGGGCTGACAACCTGTCACTACAACAATATACAGATCTATCTTAAACAACCCTCAAAACTTTTCAGACGTTGACGCTCTGCCTACCCCATTAGGGATACAGGCGTGATAGTATGTATGTATGCATTCCGATTGCAAATGCCACGTATAATCTCCTGTAATTCTTTGTTATAAACTTTGTATTTTTTTTAATTAAGATATGCTAAAACCTAAACACTCTAAACAGGTTGTAAAGGTATTAGAGAGGTCTATGTATTGAAATTAGTATAAGAGCATATTAACCGGACCATCATAACTTGAGCTGCGCAAGTTCAGCTAGCAGTGCCTTCTCGTTGTCGATCTTCGCCTTTTGATTCAATTCTAGTTGTTTGCCGGCCGCCTTCTGTGCTTTTAGCTTTTCTATGTCGTTCAGTTTCTGTTAACAAATATATTTTTTTTAAATTTTGTTAAATCTAATAAGAAGATAGATGCGAGATGTGCCATTCCGAAGGAAAACAAAAGAAAATGTATCGAAAAACTTTTGTTTCTGCCACTGAAAGGGGCGGGGCCAGAAAAGGCCCTGCCTTCCTGTCAACTGTTTTCTTTAGACTGTAGACAGTATAAATGCTCTAAAAGCCTTATCCGCAAAATGGGGCGGGGAAACCTAGACAAATAGGAATGTTTTGGTTTCCCCGCTCCATTTTACGAATTTGCGATTGATAGACATCAAACAATACCTATCTCTGTCGCGAAAGCCGCTCAATGTGGCATTCCCGTGGCGGAGGGCGGGGCGGGAGATGCGTCGCCTCTCTCTCTCTCTAACTTACTCTCAGTATCAATTCTTATCTCCCTCTTACCTTTTGTACATTCTTGATCTTCTTATCCTTCTCCGGGTCGCCAGTAGACACGAAAGTCGCTTTACAGGGCGTGGCTGCGGCGGGGGGCGGGGCGGGGGAAGCATCGCCTCTCTCTCGCTCTTCGGCTTTGCGCGCCTTCGCTCGTTCTCGCTTCTTCTTTTGTTCGAGAGCTTGCTTAGATGGGGCCGCTGCAAAATAGGATAAATTGTTTGTTCTAAATAAAAATATATTTTGATGGAATTTCATTTATTTCTAAAGACCGATGATGATTTAAACCCTATTACAATACAGGATTGTGGAATTGTTGCAAAGGACAAAAATGTATGGAACTTGGTCCAAGATGCTACACTGATAAGACTTGTAGGAAATGAAAGAAAATACTTGGCATATGATTCGGGACAAGTACAGTCGTACAAGGATCTTTTGGCGCGTGGGTGACATTGACAGCACAGATTACCTAGTATACATGTCCGTTAAGTTATGTATACTAGGTCATCTGTGCTGTCAATGTCACCCACGCGCCAAAAGATCCTTGTACGACTGTATTATCAAAATCCGTCTCGATGAAAATGACCATGTTAAAGTGACCATAAAAAAATTGCCGGGACGGATTTTGATAATCTTGACCCGCATCATATTCCAAGTATTTACTTTCATTTCCTACAAGTCTCATCAGTGCAGCATCTTGGACCACTTTTGGCCATTGTCCTTTATGTTCAAGTAGACGTATTAAGAAGTTTTGATGTTTCACTATTATGCACGGAGTCTGTTCGACTTCGAAGGGAAATATCTAATAATCTGTAGAAATATTATAAATTGTCTTACCACTTGCAGTCTCTCCAGGCTTATGTGGTTTCTCATGTTCATGGAAGGTGAATGTCGAAGGCTTATTCCTCGCCCCTGGAGGCCTATAAGCTCCTACAGCTTTAGGCGCAGCATCAGCTATACCTTTAGGGGCGGTCCTGGATAGTTCGCTTTTAGGAAACTGTCCTGGTTGCCAGTATATGCCCAGTAATTGCTCCTTCTCTTCACACTGTCTTTTGTGCATTAGTACGCCGGTGTAGTGCCAGATTTTGTAGCTGAAAGGAAAGGAGTTTTAAATCAAAAGGAATAAAGGTAAAATTATGTCTCACAGGAAATAAAATAAAAATATCAGAAGTGGGATTCGATTCGCTCAATCAAACGCTATTATCATCCATCGTAACTAACTTGCAAATATTTAAGTTTGTGTTACACTTACAAATAGGAAACAGCGCAAAATAACAGCATATTACTTGCTTGGTCCATACTGACATTACTGATCATTGACCAGGTTGTTTGTTTTGGTTGTAGACTTACCCATTGCCTACGGTGAGTCTAGGATACGTAGTAGCCGTTAAGAATGTCTCTCCCCTCGGGTCCCATTGTAGCAACGTCGTGTCAGGCGCTGAGCAAGCGCCAAGCTTCTTGTAGGATACCTCTCTTTCACACCAGTACCATACCATCTGACCTCTCCTTCGTACATAGGTACTCTCTAGCTGACTCACCCATTGCCTACGGTGAGTCTAGGATACGTAGTGGCCGTTAAGAATGTCTCTCCCCTTGGGTCCCATTGTAGCAACGTCGTGTCAGGCACGGAGCAAGCGCCAAGCTTCTTGTAGGATACCTCTCTTTCACACCAGTACCATACCATCTGACCTCTCCTTCGTACATAGGTACTCTCTAGCTGACTCACCCATTGCCTACGGTGAGTCTAGGATACGTAGTGGCCGTTAAGAATGTCTCTCCCCTCGGGTCCCATTGTAGCAACGTCGTGTCAGGCACAGAGCAAGCGCCAAGTTTCTTGTAGGATACCTCTCTTCCACACCAGTACCATACCATCTGACCTCTCCTTCGTACATAGGTACTCTCTAGCTGACTCACCCATTGCCCACGGTGAGTCTAGGATACGTAGTGGCCGTTAAGAATGTCTCTCCCCTCGGGTCCCATTGTAGCAACGTCGTGTCAGGCGCTGAGCAAGCGCCAAGCTTCTTGTATCCGCGGACGTCCCACACCTCGATATGGCCGGTCGCTATGTTGCCGAAACCGCCGAGCAATACATGTGCAATGGAGTTAAGGAAGTATTACAATGGTACTTTTCTTAGAATTGTAAATAACATAAAGCAGTGACATTGCTACAATCCAGGTCATATAGAAATTCGCTACTTGGCAGCATGAAAGGCACCGACATAAGCCTACCAGCACCATCCTACCAGGAAACGCCTCCCAAGCGGTCTTTCATCTTTTACGAGACTTTTGTAAGTAGTACAACTTCGCAACAGCGCAAATAACAATTTAGAATTGTTTCAGGTGGCAAACAAATCAAACCATGTCATATTTTGATATTGTAAAGGATATGAGTCCCTTCAGGCGGGAAATAGATCGCGTTCCAGGCACCAGTCCCGAACTCGAACAGCGGATCACATTTAGCATTGAAGATGGTCGCTTTAGCAGGAGCGTGACCATACACCGCGACCCACTCGTTCCAGTTGCCCGGGTTCCAGGAGATCGCGTGGATGGGCCCTTCCTTGCTGAAGGTCATGTTGCCCGCGTTGCCCTTTACATCGCCGTAAGAGAGGGCTTGTTTGCCGTAGTACGAGCCGCCGGTTTTGTCTACCTAAAACAATGTTTTCTTTTGTTATTTGGATGAAATAATTTTAGAATTCTGAGTCTGTGTTCTAAAGAAGATATCCAGCCACTAGGGCACTAGGCTTACCTGAGAACCACCTAGTAAAGTGGAATCAAATAGGTCGGGACTAGTGTGGTAAGAGATAGAGCACAATGGCAGGAATAGGGGAATGCATTTACCAAAAAGCACTTCAACATTAGACATTTAATTTAATAACTTCATGATTAGAACTTTAATCTGTAGGTAATTTGAATGAAATAAAGTCATTTTTTTATTCTGTTTACAAGTACACTCTTACTTCAGTCTGTGTGAGCGCAAAGACGTTGGTGCCGCGTCGGTTCCAGTGGAAAGTAGCCTTGTCAGCCTGGAAGGAGGAGCGGCTGACCACCGCTGAACCCTCCTCAAATGACGGGTACTTGTACACTCGCCAGAAAGAAGGCTGGCCTGCCTTTCCTGTTAAGGTACAATAAATCTGTAAGTAGGTATCATTACAAGCCATGATATAAAGCTTGAGATAAGATTTACTGGGTTATGCTTCTGTAAGGGTAGCCAAAGCCAGGAGATGATTTGATGATTTTGCTAAATAGTTTGTTTACATTGAGCTGTAAGTGTAGGTATAGGCTGGACATTCAAAACTACATGTATTTTAACATAAATAGCAAAATATCATAATAAGTAGATGAAATCACTATAAATATTGATGTACATTTCATACCCTGTAATATAGTATCTTACCTAAAGTAAATAAGGAAATGTAATAATTGGGTGCAACACTGGGCGAAACACTGAAAGTCTTGAGATTAGCAGCTTGCACCTGCTTCACGTATCGGTCAAACTTGCCATCCTCATAGATTAGCACTGATCCATTCACTAGCATTGCACACAATTTCTCATCTGATGTCCATTTAGGTTCCCTGTAGAAATAAAAAAAAAACAAATCTGATTTGGCAGACAATATTTAAGTAGTACCTAAGATTAGAGTAAGAAGTTTATTAATATTTAGAAAGATATCACTATGATTTTTGCATTGCAAAGAGTCACAAACAATACATAGGACCTTTATTAACTTTAATGGCAAACAATTGAAAAATTTATGATTGAAAATGAATTATTTCGAAACATTTAAGGATCTGTTATTTGAAGGTACTAGCGTCAGCCTTAGTTTTAATAGATATATACCTACCTATATTACATATTGGATTTGATGACTTAAAATCTTACCATCCAGTCTGGTACTTCGACACAAAGGATCCAACTTTCTCCCCAGTGGCAGATCTGATCACATGCAGGTTTGGTTTCCCCTGAGGGTTGTCTTTGGTCATGGCGAACATCTCCCACACCATGAAATAGGTGTCTAACGGCGAGAACAGCATGTCCTTGATGTTTCCATCTACTGTAGCCGATACAGACCAGTCGGAGCATTTTACTATCTCTGCTCTGCAACAGTAAAAGTTGTATTTTTCAAGCTAAACTTAAATAAGGCTTTCCATTGATTCCAAAATGGAAGTCACTTACTTCTTATCTGTTCTGTAAGCCAAGTACTGGCCCTTAGGGCTGTAAATGAGGCCCCTGAGGTTAGGCGTCGTCTCATCTCGTAGCGCCTTTTCTATGTATGGTTCTTTGAATTCAACCAGGAATATGCTCTTATTGGTCAAACCTGAAAGATTCCATGAAACGTGTAGGTATGAGCGGCTTATGATTGATAGCTAAGTATTTGTGTTAAAATATAGATGTGCGAGCAAATACCTATAGACGCGATCTAACCTAAATAGTAACCATATGCCGACCTACAAAATTACTAATGAAATTTAATATTATCTTACTTACCACTAATGTACGGAACGGTACTCATTTTGTAACAACTATTTTACTCTCCTTCTATACAATTATAATCAGAAAATATGCATTTTTCAACCAAAATTATAACGCAAGCTCGAAATTGATATTTCGCTTTTGTGTTGTAGAAAGAAAGTAATTTAGCTAAATTAATTTTCCTACTATAACACCTCCTACTACTTGTAAAATATTTTGAGGTTTGCAAGTAATTGAGGTTGTGTAGCACCTACAAACAAAGCTTCCCAAGGAGTGATTTCTTTGTTTTCTTTTTTTCTTCTCACGGATTTTGACGTTTAGGTGTACCGTTCGTTACATGGCTAACACTTTTTTATTTTAAGTTTTACTCATTTTACTACATTTCGACTATGTGCTTCGCCATGATTTTTGTGTGAATAGTTATCTTTTATATTTATAATATATTATTGACGAAGTTTCATAGTGCATAAGGCAATTTTATTATTTGAATTGTTTTATCAATACCGAAACGAACAGATATACAGAGAATTAAAAAGAAAAAGTAAATAAAAAAGATGGCGTCGATTGGGAATTTTTGATTGCGCGTGAAAAATAATAAAAATATTTCTAATTCTTTCTGAGAAGTGCACAATTGTTTATGATAAATCAATGTTTAGTAACAAAGCTCAACTCAAGAAACGTACTCCTGAAAATGGAACGGACAGAGAAAGTTTCTTGTCATTATTAGTGGACGAGTACCTACATTCTACTTCTTTTGGTAAATAAAGCTTTTCTCCTGCTTTTCCATACTTTCACAGGCTGTAAAATTAAGTTTTCTTCGTTCCTAGTAGCTCTATTAATACCTACCTATAAGTGATGTGTGTTTTGTCGTAGACTGATATGCAGGTCTTTGTGTGCAGTGAAATCAGAGTGAAATCCTCATTCATAAGTCTACATTATTTGCCTTGATTTCAAAACTTCACCAATGGAAGTGCTAAACAATTTCATAACTAGTAACCTAGGTATTTCTCTCATTGTAACATAATGTGTGTTTGTTGTTTTTCAGATGCCAAGTGCCAAGTTTTAGCTAATTTGGCAAATTTTGCTTATGACCCAATAAACTATGGCTACATTCGAGATGTTGGTGTTCTAGACATATTCCTGTATGTCTTGAAGAACGAAACAAATCTTAAACTTTTACACTTTGCTGTTGCTGGCATCTGCAATTTATGTGTTGGTGAGAAAACTTCTAAATTTTCTGATATTTCACTTTTCCTAACTAGAACAGTGGAATACTTTTATAGAATGCTTTGAATACTTTCTCTACATATAAAAGCCTACTAAATAAATGTATGTGTATTCTGATCACATTCCAGATCCATTGAATGCAGAGTACATACTGACACATGCTGGAGTGAAGCCAATCATTGCCTTGCTGAAGTGTGAGCATACGGATATTGTATCAGATGCCATTACTACTCTAATATACTTGTGTAATAATCAGCAAGCAAAAACACAAATTAACAACCCTGAAGTGGTAAAAATAGTCCAAGAGCTGAGTGAAATGGATGATAAACGGGTTGCTAACTTGGCCACAGTTTTTCTACAAGATGCTTGTGGAGTGAACTAGAAAAGAGGCAGGTTTTCAACAGACAAAGGTCAAGCTATCCAGCCAAAATGAATAAAATGTTGTCAAACCGGTTTCCATACATAGCAGTGAGCAATAAAAACTATCAGAAAATATGCAAAATTCATACAACAACATTCAGCAGTACAGCTTTCAAAGCTGGAGACAAGATAAGAATACAGAAGACACTCACACAAAAAGATTTGGACACATTCTCTGACCTTACAAGCGATCACAACCATCTGCACAAAAATAATGGAAACAAAAGGCCAATAGTCCATGGGGCTTTACTGAATGGTCTTGTTGCTGGTCTGATCGGTACACACTTGCCCGGTCCAGGGACTGTAGTTGTCTCCCAGACTATGAAGTTCCCCAATAAATGTTTTGTGGGAGAGAAACTGACTATAAGTGTTGAACTGGTGGATGTGCGAAAGATCCTCAAAGTCAAATTCTATTGCATTGTTGAGGAAGAAAAGAAGGTTGTGTTTGAGGGAGAAGCAAAACTCATGCTAACAAAAGATTCTTAAACTCAAGTCTTATGCATATTCCACACTGCCACCAAAATTATGATCTCTTTATTTTGGTGTAGATTATAAAAGAAATCATATTTATAAAATCTCATTAAATTGCTTGTAAAATTTTAAAAGGCAGTCTCTGCATTTATTGAAGTTTTTTATAGAAATTTAAAGATATAGGCTATGATTTATAATCTTTTGATCAGTCTATTTTAGTGTGTAAGGCAAATGTGATTTGTACGAGTTTGTGCCAATATGACAATGAAATAAACTTTGGGATGTATTATGATGAAGTACAATTTAGCTGTAACTAGACAGTAAGCCTTTGAAATTATGAATATTTCTTAGAGGTGACATATTTATGATATTCTACAAATTATCTTGAGAAAGCTGTCCACTATAATTGTCCATTATGAAACAAGTCAATAACTAATTAAGACTGATAGCCTCTAGTTTCTCCTGTACTCATGGAATGTTAACTAAATTTCTATAATAATATTAATGCACCTGAAAGATCCCTTATAAAAATAAATGATCCTTATCTTGTTTCATTTTACAATTAAATTGTATTGTAAGTGTGGCACAGCATAGAAGATTTGCAAACAAAAATATGGCAGTTATGTAAGAACTTTGCATATTATTTGAATTTTACATTCGCACAAATATTAGATTATAATTAAAATTGTAAGTTTTATGTATTTTAAGTATATTTAGGTATTTATTTTATGTAAGTCTTTGTTATATCATGTGTTGGTATTAATTTCAGTTACAAATGCTGTAATAATATCTATCATTTGAGATTATTTTTAGCATATTATTTGCTATTCAGTCCAAATATGTTAGAAACAACTGTATATTTCGTGTAAAGTCTTAATTTTTAAGTTCATTGTTTTTATTTTATCTTTATCATAAAGATTTTGTTGTTTACTATTTTCTAATGAAATCATAATACCTCTTTCTTTACTATGATTGTTAATCTTCATCTTTTCTTCAATTAAAATTTTGCTTGTTCCAATTTTATTTTCTTATTTTTAGCATATAAAAATCCATTTTTATTAATGCCGACATCGAACCTTCATTATTATATACCTACTTATTAATGTTGTAGTTTATTAATAGATCTTCTGCTTCTCACTATTAATAGTAATAGGTATAGATTTTCAGATTATATCTCTATTAGAACTTAGAGCTAGGCATTAGGCGAAATGCTAGAATGCTTCAGTAGATGTTAAAAATCCGTAAGGCTGTGGTATCTATTAATATTTCAATTTAATTAAAGTTTTCTCTGTTTAGACCTACAATTATCAGTTTCAAAATAATTTCAATCACATGAGTGAGTAACATAACACCAAACATTATGAAAATCTTTAAAACAATAATGAAATGTATAACAGAAATGACGCAAATAAACCTGAATAACTAACTACATGAAATTTTCTTTGAAAAACTCGCAAAAGTATTACTTGTTCGTAAAATATTTCGTTTTGTGAAATCGCTGAAGTTTTATGTATGTTTTGTGTAACGACTTTCTGTTAAAAACAGCGATCGGACCGACAGTTTAACATGCCCTCCAGAGCAGGGAATTATTTTGGCAAACATTCAGGTGACTAAGCCTGCATTGTCCTAACCAAACTAGGAACATGATAATAAATGATGTATCAAATCAACATTTATTTTCCTCCGTAGGAATCGACCTACGACCGATAGCCCAAGTCTCATACCACTAGACCACAGAGGCAGTGCTAACATCATCAACGTGTACAAGTCTCAAGATCACGACAAAAAGATTAAAGCACGGTTCCTCAAACTTATGACTCCGCGAACCCCTCTTGAAGTTTTCAGATTATAGCGCGAACCCCTAATCCCTCTAGAAGATTATACAGTTTCAAAAATAAATGTAGAAAAGTGCATGTGATTGATCTATTTTAGGAAAAATAATGGTTTTTTTTTGGATTTTTTTAACTCTCAAATCTTTTCGCCATGAAACCTTAAGGGTTCGCGGACCCCAGTTTGAGAAACCCTGGGTTAAACTATCGCCAAGAATCCGCTTATCAAAAACCTATGTGCTTCTATGTAATCTATCTTGATCTCGCGAAATCACGTGCGGCGCAGCGGCGTTTGCGCACGTATAGCTTTCCACGGTTCTGCTGATCATGCTCAATCGCAGAATTCCTCCAATGAAACGTCATTCCTTCCATGTGAAGTATGCCTTATAATAATAGGACAGCCTGAGAATGTCGCATTTTCTGTGAGAGTTGGAATACGCGGTAGGGCTTCGAGCCTGCAGCTGTTCGAAGGTCGCTCTGATTTTATTTGGGTAAGTTTCTTTGAAGAAAATTTTATATCAATGTATTTAAAATATTTTTTTTTATACTTTATTTTTTATGGAATTTGCGAACTTTGTTTCTTCTAATGGCATCATTATCATCATCATCGTATGGTATTTAAAAAAAATACATAATTCTCTTTTCTCCATTCATACTTAGGCACAAAATTTTGTTTTGTTGACTTTGCAGTACGTGTTTTGTTTATTATTTTATTTGTGACGGATCGGTTTATTGACTTAATTCAGCAATCGTCTTATCCATCATTATCCATATAACATCATAGGTATGTCTAACATCACTACAGCTAGCAATAAGGCCGCCTAAATCGCAGTCTCCTTCTTCCGACCAATAGTACCTAAATCTACCCATATTTCTGTTATGTTTCTTGTTTTCAATCCAGGTAAAACCTCAAGATGCAGTTGAAAGCTTGGTGGGTGCTGCTGGCAGTCTGTTGTGTTCTGGCGACGGCGGAAGCAGCTCGGAAGTCCAGCAGGAAGCTAAAAAGGGATGAAGCAGAGAGCCTCAAGTCCGAGGAGGAGGAAGAGACCCTTGAGCAGGATATGGAAGACGTAAGTGCTTTTTATTTATTGTATCATAATCAGTCGTTTGATCCCATTATTTGGGGATGGCGCAGGACGTAAGTGGTAAGTTTGGGTTTTTCTTCCATCCATCCAGTCCTGTCAATCAACACTTACACTCGATTTAAACATACAGGATGTTAATTTAATTGCGTGCCATAGCTTAGGGGGTGTTTCAGTTACGTGAAAGGAGCCCATAAAAAAAAAACAAATAAAAAAATGAAAAATAAATAAAAAATGTACTATTATATCTATAATCTGCAGTCCCTTGCCTGTTACCTACGTTCGTACATAGATGTATTCAAATTGCGAGGTTTTGACCTGATTTCATGGAAATTTTGTGCAAGGATATCAATCATAAAAGGACTATGAATTTACGAGAAGGCAGTAAACTAATTTATTACTGTTTTACTGCTTTTAATAGGTACTTTACTTCTCTGGTTAATGGTACGAGAGTTCAAGACCTAGGTACATAAATTTTATAGATCTCTCCCGATAGAAATCATGTTTTGTTCACCAATTTTCTAACGCCATTTATGGAAATTTCCATTACAAGACATGTGTTAATGTGTTTAAAACACTATTTCGTATTGGGTACCAACACCATTTATAAATTAACTCTTAATTACGTTATTTATCTACGATTGTACCGGGGCTATACCCAAAAGGTTGCAAAAACTGCAAGCCTAGCAATAAGGTCGCCTAGTTATTTTTTCCTGCATAAATAATTAGGTTTATATTTTTGGAAATTGACACAACACAAACTTACAGTGTTAATAATGTTTTTATTTTCATGTTTTAATAATTACGTTCTTTAAGCAGCGTAATAAAGTTGTACATTTGCTGTTTCGCATTTGTTGCTGCATTTCCTATCTATCGTACGCGTACCTGATCCGGATTCTTGGCTTACATCTAACTTCCTCATCTATCTTCATATTCTCCAGGTGGAGCCCTGCCAATGTGGCGTGTTCATGTCGCAGCAGGTCGGTATCAAGGAGGGGCGGCGCGGCAGGCCCCGCGGGCCCCCGGACGGCGAGCCGGTGGTCACCTACGACACGGACGAGCCCAGCCTGCCTTGCGGATCCATTGGCTACAAGCACTGCATCAACAAGTGTGTGGACGTGGTGAGTTGGTAGAAATGTGGCTATAGTAAGCTGTAGGCCCTTTCCTTTCTCTATATTCTTTTCTTTTTCTAGATTTTCGAACAGGGAACAGTTCTTAATTATGTCATGTGTCTATTAACAAATACCTTGCAATATAAAGTACACGTTACAAGGACATTTTATATAAAAAAATATATGTAAATATGGAAAATACGAAAATCTTAAAACGTATTATGTCCTTAGTTGATTCTTCGTAGCTTACTTTATCTGCCCTTCTTTTAGTAGAATCCTCACCTTCCTTCCTTGCCGTAATGTAGCCCACCCACTTCCACATCTTTACTAATTTCCTTCCTGCCCCCCAGATCCTGAAGTACCTGCCTCGCGCCGGCCCCGTGATCTGCGGCGCGGTGGAACGCGACGTGCACCGGGAGCGGGCCTACCTCTTCGTCAGGAATTGCAACGGAGACTGGAAGAGCACCAACTTCTCCGCCGGCAAGGAGTTCTGCTGCACTGACGGACAGCACCACAAGTGCTAGGGAAACTAGAAAATTGCGAGGCAAGAACACTTTTTCATATAGCGCGACAAACTTTGGCGAAGAAGTTTAGGTAATATAGGCAGTATTCATAAAGGCAAACTCTTCGTCAGGAATTGCAACGGCGACTAGTAGAGCACCAACTTCTCCGCCGGCAAAGAGTTCTGCTGCACTGACGGACAGCACCACAAGTGCTAGAGAATAAAGTGTGCGATTTTGCCAAAGAATAAGGTACCAAGGAGTTTGCTGTAACAAAGTACGACATCCGTATTAATTAAAATAGGTGAGGGATACAGCTTGAAGGACATTAAATAGTCAATTTGTTTAACTAATTAGAGTAACTTACATCTTGTAAGGATCTAGATTTAAACGTTTCAATAGTTGTAAAGTGTTTAAATGGTAGCAATTCGTGGTTGCAAAATACGCGACTTAACTACTTAATATAAGTCCACACTTGTCACTTTCTATCATGAGAGAACAGAACGGGATGGCAATAATTTTAGTTGAGATTTAGTTAAGTCGGGATGGTTACGAATCGGGCCCAATGTGTAGGAAGGTTATAAATTAATCATGTTAGACCCAAAAATTGATTAACTTAATTTATTTTTAAGGTACCTAGTTAAATATTTTTCCTATTTATTGAAATGTAGAGTCGTAGTGTACTTATAGTTAGTAAATTACTTAGATAGGTAAGTTTTTTTTAAATTAAATAATGCATTATTTTTATAACTATTATGTATCCAACTATCTATTTCTTTTAGTAGTTTAGTTTATTTAGGTAATTTATCACGCAAACATCACATTATTTTGTATAGTAAGTAACACATTATTTTGTAGGACGACCGTTGTTTTCCTCAAGTTTTTCGTTTTTAAAAAACTATGGTTCTTAATTCTTAGGAAAATACATATAGTAGGATAACTGTCTATAAACTTAATTATAGTGGATATTATAATTGTAATTGATATTATAATTAAATGGGACCTAGGGTCTTTATTTCTATTAGTTTAAACATTCAATTATACTTGGGTTCGTAGTAGAATTAGCGTTAGGAAGGACTGTTTAGTTTAAATTAATAATTACACTAGTTTTACGATAGCTAATTTATGCAAAATTATTTTAATAAATATAACTTTTTTACGATTTTGTAATAAGTTTTGAATTTTCATTTATACCTACTTCTATTTAAGTAACGATTAGTTTGATTATAATACCTATTAGGTAGTAATTTATCCATGGAGCTAATCTTTGAACTGTGTCGGTGGAATAGATTACTGTTATTAAGCCCTGATTTGACCATTAGCCGTCGACGCACCACGCACGGATTTGTAACTTCTTTCTGTCAGCGAGAAGTATCACCTAAAGAAACTTTATAGGGCACATTCTCTTGCAAGTAGATCACAAGGAAAAAATGTAGAGCTATTTAACTGTAGCGTCCTCTACGGCCTAAAACCAAGGCGTTCCCCGTCACGCCTTATCCAGCGACCCGGTTCCAATGGTGTCAATGGAGTCCCTTATCAAGGACCTAATAGTACTGAGTGCTAGACGCGGCGGTGCGTGAGGGCTTGCGGGGTGTGCGCGGGGCGCGGGCGCGGAGGGGGGGAGTGACCCGGATAGCAAGCAGCGCCCGCGCAGGGTGAACAACCCCGACACGTGCCACTTTCTAAAAAGAAACGAGCGGCGACGCCCGCGCATCCTTGCTGGATCAACATTTCTCTAGCGTTTTGGCACCTTACGTACGCCAGAAATAGTCCGTATCCTGGCTTGAATTAAAGTTTTAATTTAGATTTTCGTTCCCATTTGCTCTCGCTGGGGATCTCGTTTTTTATGAGGACGACAACTCTAGTTTACAGTTTTTTAAAGATGGCTCAAATTAAGAGTAATGATGGTGTTTAGATGTTTTGATATTTCTAAACTTGACGAGTTTCTAATACGACACGTGTTCTTGAAATAAAATTTACAAAAAAGACGATGTCAATCGAATGTAGAGCTTTAAAAAATACTTCAAAATATATTTCATCATTCTTACATAAAAAATCGGCACAACTACCTACATGTAGGTAAATAACTCTGTTCCTTCAATACGTAGAGCGGGAATAAAATGCTCAGTTTCAGAAACTGACTCTATCTACGAGTATTTACCCCTTTTTAAATTGAAAACCAAACAAAACCATGATTTCACAGGTGTGGCAAAAACGGTATGCTCCACACTTAGACAGCTATTCATCGGATACACTACAGCTACTTAATGCATGCTAAGCGTGGGAAAGACTATTTATAGAGTCGCAAGCGCAACCACTCGCTAGATCACGATAGAACTGAGTTGCTGGTTATTATGTGGTAGCCCTAGGTCTTAGGGCGAGATGCTTAAAGGTCGGAGTTCAATAAATGAGTGTTTTGTTCAGTGGGGTGACGATGATTGCTTTAAAGATATTTATTGCAAGCAATTTAATGGCTTGGTAGAGCTTTCGACACTGAAAATAAAGTTGTTACTTGACGCAGATAACTTTGATATTTTTTTATAAGCAATATAGGAAGATCATCCATAGAGTAGAGTCACGTCTGATGAATTAGGGGCACCCCAGATCCAGATAAGATTGTGCCCTTCTAATAAATAGTACGAGTTTTCAGCCATAACTACCTAGGTAAAGCACTGAAAACCATGGATGCTTCTACTACTGATGTTTACAGTATATCCGAGAAAAGAAGCAGCTGATACATTCTGTGTTTATAATTATATTACTCCCAATCCAGCATGGAAGGTAGTTCTAACTTTTAGCAATGTATTATCATTCACAGCCCAATTTTTGCAAAACACGAGAGACCATGATTCATACTCTTACGAGGAGCGACCTAGGCATGATTGGACCATGAATTGGGTTGGGTATTGGAATGGGCGTGTTTCCACTAGCCGGCACGGCAACGGCACGGCGACGATCACGTGACAATACCGGTGGAAATCGATGACATGACGTGCCGTGCCGCTGCCGTGCCGGCAAGTGGAAAAGCGTGTCATATAACTTCATTAATTTTCATACATTATCTCTTCCACGATCCCGTCGACGGTACCGTGCCGTCGCCGTTGCCGGTTCCGTGCCGTCTAGTGGAAAAACACCCAATGGGTGGGTGTGAGCCGTGAGATGATGATAACATGGCCTACGCCCTAGGGCTGGGCGTTGTCAATCGATGTAAAGATTAGAGGTAGAGCTGCTAACTTACCGAAACGAGTATTGAGCGACGAGATCATTTTAATTGAAATTTAGATTCTGATAGAGTTATTTTTATGGTGAATATTAGTGGAACACACTGCGTTACATATCGAATGAAAGATAAGCTCAAATAAATTTAAAATTAGGAAAATTAAAGCATGAAAATATGTTGAACCAGTACCTAAGCAATGATAAATGGCTATAAGTAATATTTATTGAGATTCTGTATTTTAACAATTTTTTTTTATTATCTCAGATGTCTTCTACTACAAGTTTGTAGAGTCAGCGTTCTGGCGCATGCGCGGTGACGTAGCAGCGGCAGCGGCAGCGCGGGCACATGACCCCGGCGGCCGCGGCACGTAATGTCGCGTTATTGTAATGCGTTGCGCAACGCAAACGCAGCCCCCTCCCTACCCCTCCCACCCTGGTGCAAGTACCCACGGCAAGTACCCCGGTACACTGCCCTTGTACATTTCGATTGGTGATAGAGGTTATCGAACGCGGTAAGATTTGGTCTCAAGCGTATATTTTTTCGATATTGTACTCCAAAATGTTGAATATCTTCATTTGAGTAACCTAGATTTAAAATCCAGACAGCCTTCATTTAACACTTTTGAACTACTAAAGTTATATCAATTTCAAATGCGCTCTACGTAACTCAGTTGGTAGAGAGGATGGACAGCTGGGAACGGTATTTCAAAGGTTGCAGGTTCAAGCTCAGACTGCCTCCATTTTCAGTTTTGCTTTTGTCATATTTTAGGCAGAGTCGTGCCTAGGATAAAGAAAATCCTTCAACATTCCCTTAATTCCTTAAGGAAATTCAAGACTTACATTATGTAAAGCGCCAACAATGCATATAGGTTCTCCCAAACAAAGGAATTAACTGTTTGTGATAAATCAAAGGTCCACGATGCTCGTAAAGGTGCCCACAAAGAGTTTAGAGCCCTCCAGAAAGTGTGTCACGTCTCCCCCCCTCTTTCCCTCTACCCCACCCCGCTGCGAGTCGCCCGGACTCCGTTGGAAAACGCTCATAAAATAATTTTATAGTTTCCCGACCGCTCGTTCATCTACAATTCTATACCAAACCATAACATACCTTCTCTTCGCACCAACATAACATTTGCTCTAAACACCCTGAGGTTTCAATCGTATGTTAATAAGTTTTCCCGTGAGAAGAAAATATTTTTCAATCTTGAAACTGAAAAAAATGTTTTCATGGATCAGAGATGAAGTGAATCAGAAAGGGAAGTCTGTCTACTAAAGAATAATGAAACAGGAATCGGAAAATATCATCTTGAATATTTATTGTCATAACATAAATTAAAAGTTTATTAATGCAGATGATAATTGTACTTGGGGAAAGCTGTCAAGAGTTTTTACGAAAAAAGCACATACCCCTTTTTTTCGTCAACTGCAATCTTCTCCTACGCATGTCCCGCGATTGTCTCAGTTTTATTGGAAAACGGTAAACGCAGCTCAGGAAGTCGTATACCAGCTTTCTTTACGTCTATGGCTCCTATAAAAGCTGTATAGGGGTAGCGTTCTATACTCTTTATAGTGCATTAACATTTTACAATTTAAGGGCACAGGAAATGCTGTCGGTGTGATTAAATCATAACTGTCTGTGGCCTTAAGGAATGGGTGATTTAGATTAGACGGCAAAAATATAGATAAGTGGATAGGAAGGTTTATCACTTAATCCTTTATTAGTGTTATGTGAGGATTCCAGGAATCTGAACATAAAAAAATTAGATGAGAGGTAGCGCTTGGGCAAGGGATAAGAAAATCTTCTTCCATTACTATCTGTATTCCGTTGTTGTGTTTGAAAGCTTCTCTATCAGGGTGAGCTTGCTCCATCGTCGACAGGGTCACTAGTCACTACTGGTCGAGACCCCAGAGAAAAACTTACAAATTAACTAATAATTCAACCAGACAATATTATCCCCTAAAATACCCCTGAAATCCAATTCCTCCTATAAACTGTCAACCAACTGCATAATGCACAGGATTATCACTAAATCTTAACCATATTCATGGATAGTTATGAATGTCATAGCTACTTCAACTTTATAGGAAAGGAGTCTCTACATTGTAAAACATATAAATTAAATCATAAAGTCTACACAAGTTCTTTTACCGTAAAAAGATAGCAAACGTTACTGTCAGCCGCGCATAAAGGAGGGAGGAAATAGGATAACGGTGTGCGCAGGCGCAAGAACTCTCAATATCGCGCACCGTTCCCCGGCTGCGCGCGCGCAGGCAACAATGTGCCATTATACCACCAACGGCAGCTAGAGCCGCGCTCTCCCCGCATCACCGACGATGTCATACGTCAATATCACTGAATCACTTGCTAAGAAACAGATAGTAAAGGCGATATCATGAGCTTGCTGTACAATGGTTGTTTCAACCGCGCACGATGTCTGAAAGTTGCCATAAAAGAAGTAGTGGATGTGAAACGTAAAGGAGACGTCGTCGCTGTAGTATATGTAGTTGTAATCGATCACACACGGCACAGCTCATGATACCCTGGTAGCAATATAGTAATAGACAGTCCCCCGTCTACCGTTCACAACTTTTTGCCAGGCAATTGGAAACTACAGAGACAGCAGGTGAATGAGGCCATATTTATACGATATCATACATGTGGATTTCAAACGCGATAGAAAACGGCACAACACCGGCCTGTAATACTGTGTTAATGATAGCCCAGAGAAGTGTGATTGAAATTTATTGACTCTATGATGACCAGACGATTAATATTGTAAGATGCATTCATTAGAGACATAAGAGCCTTAGGACTAGCAAAACGCATTAGTATTAAAATTGTTATAGCGATCATCAAATTAATGCCATAAAAAAAGGACATACAAAACTATCACAGCACTTAACACTTTATTAAATTGTATTCTACAAAAAGCAAACTTTAAACTTTTACGTTACGTATGAAATAAATTCAACAGAAAATAAAGTAACTGAGAAAAAATAGCGTGACGAAACATATCAACAATAATGTAGGTAGAACCGTTGCTTTGGGCTTTGAGACGTCAAGTTTCGATACGTTTTTTTTAATGTGTTAATCAAGTGTTCAATTAAAAAATCCGCGACACAATAATAATTTAGTAACTACCATTCTGGCTCACGATTTTACCCTTAGCTAAATTTTCACATGGAAATGAGGTGTTTTCATACAGTAGGACTCTAGCTAAAGTGGCATTCTGTAATGATTCTGTAAAATAAAACCCACTGTAAAACCTCTTTGTTTGGCATCGAGGTTTGGAAATAATACTGACCATATACGAATATGTCAAAGTGCAGCCTATGTTATATAAAAAGATTTTTTTTTCCGCGACGTGCAGCCAGTTCATTGTTAAACGGCCATACACTCCTGATTTTTTTTCTCTTTTTCTTCACCGTCGTCTTTTCGACCAGTACATCGTAAAACGGCCATACACTACTGAAAATTTTATTTTTTTCACACCGTCGGTCGTTTCAGTCAGTTCATCAGAGTACGGCCATACACTTCTGAAAATTGTGCTGAACTTTTTCTACCCCGCAGTTTCGGCCCGTACATTGTTAAACCGCCATTCCTGAATATTGTTCTGATTTTTTTCTATAAAGAGGTTTCGCCTAGTACCTACCTACATTGTAAAACCTGAACCAAACCATAACATATACACTCCTGAAAATGTAGTGTTTTTCTTCATCGTCGTTTCAGCCAGTAAAACCGCCAAATACTCCTGAAAAGAAAATTGTACAAAACTGTTCACACAGTATTTTTTTAAGTTCGTCTAACTGGAATGGTTCAAGTTTGGGATCGTTGGTAAACACGGAATGCACGCCGCTTGCGCAACTGCCGGGGCCGGGTTCAAACGTGTTACTCCGGGGGAGACATAAAAAGAAATATTTTATTGCTGTGCCGTCCAGTACCACAAATGTTCAGATGAACGGCGTGGGCGAGAACTATCCATCATGGGCTACAGTGCCACCAAGCTGGAAATGACATTGGAAAATGGGCATTCCGACATCTTGTGTACGGTAAAGATAATAAAACAGCTATTTACAAGAAAAGCACAGCTGTAGGTAACAAGAATAATAAGTATTATGTAAATTTGTTTTGATGCATTTCTAGTACAAGCTTTTGTTATTAGTCAAGAGCTATTTCAATGTTTAATGTGATTTCTTCCTCTTTTGTACCATTGGTATGAACTTTGTAACGGCTAGACCTATATTCAAAATATTTAGAATATTTAGTGCCTGAAATAATAAGAAAGTTTAGGAAATGTCACGAAAATGTGTTGTTAAAATAAAATAAATAAATAATACGTTTATTCTCAATATAACACATATATAGCACAGTTACAATTCCGCCAAGCTACATAGCTTATAGGGACAACAACATTCATTAACAATATTCATTAACAAGGTTGTTAATGAATATTTTTTACTTTTTTAAATTTCATACATTAGGTACTAAATGCAATAAGAAACATATATAGTAAAATATCTTGATACATCAAATAAGGTATAAGTATATATGAGAGAAAGTGAAAAACGACAATCACAAAATTACACCCTTGTTTACAATAATTGCTATAATCAATATTTCTACATATAAAAGACATCAACGCACTACGCACTTGTTCGCTACGAGTTCGAGCGCCAGCCCTTCACTTAGTTCAACTTAGCTAAGCTCAACTTGTGTTACTTAAGCATAGCTCCGACCAAGGTTGCAATAATGGGTATGCCATTATATAAATATTACATTGTAACATAAATAGACGGAGGCATCTAACGCTGCGTGCTTTAGATGTTTAGGCTGCAGTTTAAGCTGTAAAACTGGTCTCGATAGTAAATGTGGCTACTTTAACAATATTGTATGATTGTTAATTATAATCATAGTGTTATTGGACTTGTATTGGACACATAATTTTGCAAATTAATGATTTTGAATTGAAATTTACAGCGAATTAGGAGCAACAGCATCATAGGCTACTTATTCTGTAAATAAGTCCAGCTGAACACGATGATCCTTAGTAAATAGTTTGTAGAACCTGTAAATTCATCCAGTTTACGGTAAGGACGATAAAAAAATTCGAGTCTCATTTAAAATTAGCACAAAGTTTTAAATATAATAACATTATTTTCAGCCACATAGATTACCAATTAATTGAAAGATGTTCCTATTACCGTGAAAGAATGTCAAAATGAGATGTTACAAAATGCAGCGTCAATTTGTGTGATGTGATGGATAGACGAGCTTTCAACAGTGCGTTTGTCAAACCGGTCGCCGGTCGCGGCTAGCTGTGTACAGTCAACGACAAAAGATATAGTATATTGGTTTGATTTGATAGTCTTTTCTTTCTAAGTTCAACCCAGATTTAACTTATGGAAATTCCGCATGTCGATTTCCTGGTATCCACTTACACACCTTACAGTTCCATACATCTTTTGCATCACATTCTACATAACTCAGAGATGAAGGTGTTTGAGCTTATAATAACTGATAATATAATCATAAACTTGTTAATCTTACCATCTCATTTTGAATTGATGATATGGTAAATGATGATAACCCATACAATAATGACAGAAGAAGAATCATAATATTCCTTACAATTTCTAGCCTGGTAATAAAAGTAACGATTACTTGTTAATTTTACGAAGATTTTGACCTCAAAGTTTCTACCCTATACATGAATTTTCGTCAGAAGTAGTTTACTTTAATATTTTATATTGGTTATATGAATAACATTCGTTTGACATTTAATAATATGAAATCTCCATCTCCTTTTGCAGTGGACTGTACCTAACTACCAATCATACTACCGTTCAGAGCATTATGCATATTGATCCGATGTAAACAGTACACAATAAGGCGCCGCCGCCCCAACCGAACATCCATCGTACGATTGCATGGGATTTGATATGTAATAAATGTTAATAAAAAAAAAACTGAAACAAACAAAATACCGGGTGAGGGTGTAATGAAAACTGAAAGGGGTTGCTTGGTCAATGAAACTGAACAACTATTTATGAAGCAGGAAATTCTTTCAGGAAATTAAAGAAATTTGACTTTCCCATAGAAATCGTCTGATCAAGGTCATATGGGAAAGTAAAAAAAAATAATTTCCTGAAAGAATTTCCTGGTGATAGTTTTTCAGTTTCGTTAACTGAGCAACCCCTTTCAGTTTTCGGTAACCTGGTATATTCGTAAAGATATTTTTCTCCAAAGACACTGTGTTTTTTGTTTTGCTTGTATTGTAGAGCCGATCTTCAAATTCTAATCGCCCGTCAATTTGTAAATTTTCTAGTCTTTGCGACTATGCTATTCCAGAACATAAAGAAATATGACAAAGGAATAGGAAGACTAAAAGATTAATTATTAAAATCAACTGATTGCTTTATAATGGGATCCCAAATATTTTGAATAATTATATGCAATAGACACTCTTAAAACCACAGCTAAACCACCTGATATTTAGCAGTGATTAAGATAATACCCAATCCAACCCAGACGACAATCAGGTACCTAGTATTGGAATTGTTTATTTTGTGGTCGGTCCACCTCCGGCCCCAGGACATGCGAAGGTCGCGCCACGCCTACTCACGCAGTCACGAGCTACCCGTGTTACATTGTAGTATCGCTTTGTCATTACATAAACCATGTCAGAGGTTTAATAAGTGGTTTGCTCTGGCAACGGGGTTCATCGGGTCCTTTTACGCGAGACAAGGTTATGTAGAGTTAGCATACTTAAAACCTATTGCAGTGCATTAAGAAATGTGATAATGCTATCGATTCGTTAAGGGCACGACTTAACTAAATCTTGACTAAAATTATTGCCGTCCCTTTCTGGTCTCATGATAAAATGACAGTTGTCGTATTTTTTGCAACTATTACGAATTGCTACCAATAAATTGATATTATCGCAGCGCGTCCTTTACTAAATCGAGACCATTTAGCAAAAACTCCCCAGCTAGCAAAAACACCTAGTCTAATATTAGCACGGTAAAATTTGCATTTATTTAAGTAATTTACAAGCCATGATGAACACTGAATCATCGAGATCAAGAGATTGAAGTGGGAAGGTTCAAATGATTGCGCGGCGGAGGTGTGATAGTTATCATAACATCACATCTTATTTTGAGAGTGGATTCAATTCCCAGCAGTGGAAGTGGCTTTAGATTTTACGTAAAGATTATTAGAGATACCGTAATGCCATTATAATGGGCTTATTAGTACACAGGGGAACTTTTATAATCAACTTGACATTTTATTTTATTTTGATAATTTCCCCAAATGAGGATCCCATATGAAGGCTCCTAACGAGACAGTTCCGATGATCATGCTAATGCCAAGTTATCTCCCGAAAATTCTAAGAATATGAGTAAGTTAAGTATTTTGGTTCTTTAATAAAATTATCTTGCTAAGTTATCAAGTCTTCATAATATGAGTAAGTTATTTTGGGTATTCATCTAGACTAGAGGTAGTCCTGAGGCAATAAAGAATAAAAAGGTGGAAATAAATCGCAATCAATAGAGATCGTGTCGCACATGGAGCCATTAATACGAATTGCCGCGGACACCGGCCGGTCGGCGGTTAATTGTCGACTTAACGAGTCGCTGGCCTCAATACGACCCTCATAGACAAAGCTACGCGACCAGCCAGCCTAGAGCGAGCGGCCAAGACAAGTCGGGATAGGCCCGGTCACCCCCCGCGCCACCCCTAAGGATGCCCATTTCCTTCAAGCTGATTACGGCGCACGGACTAAAAAAGTACAATCATAGTGCTCTCCGGCGCGGAACGCACTGTCCTCATTTGAATACAAACGCAATGCGCGTGCGCACACACCCTTAACTGTACACAGAGGTACACAACCAAAGCAAATCCAACTCTACGCCCGTTCAGATTCGGTTAAATACAGCCGAGCCGTGAGAGAATACGTGCCCTCTTTTCAAAGTCGAAAGAAGAGGGACTCTCTCATGCGAGAGAGGGAGCGCGCGATGCCGAGGAGGACGGAGGACGATAAGGGCATTCACCCCGTACCCCGTGGGTTGCGACTAGCGGCTCTACAAATGATGTACAAGCACATAGATGCCTTTCTCTATTTAGGTGCGCACGAGTTTCGAAATAGTGGCCGTGGAACTTTTTGTTGGGAGGTGGATCCTGTTTGGTTGCGTCACCCGATAACTTCGGCCGCTAGAATGTCCGTCGCAAGCGCAGGTGTGTTTGATTCCATACCACACCAGATCTACTAGGTGGTGATCGAATTTTAAATAAGCGTATCCGAAAAAAACACCTTTCGACTGCAATTTTAAGATCAGATAGGTAGGTAGGTATATATTTTTGAACTAGGCTGAACCTAGGCTACGAGGAATGAGTGCCTTTGATGCAATTTAGGACGACTCTACATATTAGACTTAGCATTGTTCGCTCAGATGACCAAATAAAAAGAACTACATGAAAGAGAAGCAATTAATATTATGCGAATAACCCTAACCAACCATTATCCGAAAAGGGGAATATGTATGAACATTGTAAAAGTGAAGGAAGGGATAAGATGTGCCCTCCAAAAGAGGGTAGACTGACCAAGACAGGTCCATACAAATCGCACGTGTGCATATCGGGGTCTTGCATACAATGCGCCCTTTATAGGTCTAAAATGTTTCTCAGTAATTTTATCAGCCCTATTTCTTCCCTTCCGTTTTATTTCATTGACTGCGTGTTTCTGCATTAGTAGGTATTTGGGTATACTTTATATGCGGACGACTTACTAATAGGTGACTCTACCTACTTATACATAAAGAATAACTTACATATAAATGTTGCTATTAATAATTAATATAATGTTTTCATAGGATCATTAATGTCTACCACATAATCATAATACATATCTGTAAATGGAAAACTGTAAAATAATCGTAAATAATTTGCATATTTTATGTCTATTCAGTGTCGATATACGTAGCCAAGTAGTAGCCATGAGTAGTAGACACTTTAATTACCTACTTAAGATATAGAGTAATTAATAGAATTACCTTTCGCTATTCAGTTTAGGTCACCTAGGTTTCCCTTATTACTATAGCTTAGTACCTACTAGAACGGTTATTTACGTATAGAAATAAAACAAAAGACAACCATTAGAACTAGGGTTTATCTACAGAATCTAGACCTTCACATAAAGGCTTCTACCGTTATAAATTATAGTCAATAATCAGTTGTAATCATTTTCTACATTACGATAGGAATGATTACCTATTAATCGTAGGTACCTAAGTAGTAATGTCTGTATTAAAGGGTTTCGTTTGATAGACAGACATACAACATTAAACCTGTCTCTAGCTTACAAATGGGTAGTAGGTGTAGGTACATAAAGTCTATGAAATTGAACAAGTTTTGATCTGAGTAATAATATAATAATAATAATCTTTCTTATTTTCCTCTTCACAAGTAAGTAGGTAAGTAAAACTTTTCGTTATCCGTAAAATGACGTGAAAAAGAAACGATCTCAATATTGTCAATATTGCGAGCAATATTTTGGATTTGACAGGCCGTTTTGAACTGAAATGACATTTCTGATACGAACTCAAATTCGCTATCAGCCTCAAGAGCTGATTATTAAATACGGGCTCCCTATAAAAAAAAAAAACTGATCCATTCTATGTTCAGCATGAAAGTTGGTAGGTACCTGATACTACATTTTATAATGATATATTTTTTAAAAGCACCTTAAAATACCAGGCTGCATTTCAGCATCCATGTTGAAAATCTGCAATACAGCTGCGTCATAAATGCAGCTAAACTATACCCACCTGTACATATATTTGAATAGCTTTTAACATCGGTAGTTTTCCATGGACATATTGATCGGCGCAGATAGTAGTCCTGTGGGGGGTTTCCACCCCCTATACATCGATAGTCGCATCCAACCCCCCCCCACTTTATAATGATCCAGCGATACAGCTTATGTTTTGATGTGTTTGATCAGGAATTGGGTGTTTGAAGGAGATTTTTGTGTGATATTCTGATGAAAAAAAAAACAGTGATTTGGTATAAGTAAAAAAAAGTTTACCAAGCTTCGAGATCATAAAGTTTTAATATTGTGTTGTTAAAAAAATCTTGCGTAGCATTTACTACACTTTATCGTAGCACGGTGGCCATTGATTTTGCATTTGCTTTGCATAGTTAATACTTTAGTATAATAAACAGTTAATAATAATAAATAATAATAAAAATGTTTATTTCTCTCACCACAATATTTACAAATAATGTTGTACAACGTCTTAGAATATAATAAAACAAAATTTTAATAAAACCAAGTATTTTGGTGAGAGCTGGTTCCTGTTAAAGGCATTGCGCCTGTACTACAGGTAACCAGGCCCCAACCCCACGGATATAATTGAAAAGCTAAGATTTTTCTAACAAAACATAAAATAATGGTGAGGCCAGCAAGAATACGCCATGCCTAATTAACACGCAGTAAATAGAGCGCGAGCAAAATCCTACTGGTAACTAAAATATAACACTGTTTATGCACGTCATTTCTAAGTATGACTAATTGCGAAAATGTATTGTGTGTATGTGTGTGTGTTTTGAAATAAATAAACTATCAAGTGCCGAGAATTAAGAGATAAAGAAAAAACTTAAGTAACTTAAGTAACTTTTTAAAACCTAAGTATTAAAAAGTGCTTGACTATACTAATAGAAATGGCGCTCTAGGCGCCTCCATAATCTATTGAGTTTATGTACGCAATCTCTGCATTTTTCTTGGCCGGACAATCTGCGTCACCTGTCTTATGCTGACACGGCTTTTTGAAGTGTAGGCACGTAGCACACTTTGGTGATTCACTTTGTTTGGGACATTCCTTGTATTCATGACCTAGATCTCCACAGTGACCGCAAGTAGGTCTCTCTTCTTTGCAAAATTTAGCAGCATGTCCGTATTTTTGGCAATTAAAACACCGCGTAACTAATGTAAAGTCTCTAACTAGACACGAAGACCAATTTATATAAACCCTGTTCTGTATAATGAGGGCTTGGCGTATATCTGAGGGGACTTCAAGGATAAAGTTAGTGTGTTCCAAACCCTTTTTTTCCTGATTTATGACTGAGTTTTTACGTCACTTAGAAACTTTTCTAGGGTCAGATTGGGCATCTTTTCACTCAGATTTTGCTCGTATATGTATTGGAATACTTCATGTTCGGTTAAAATAGAGGGCACACCTATGACTATTATTCTAGGTCTTCTTTTTCGTGTTTCGTCTATCAATAAGTTAGGGGAGGACTTTTTGACGGTTTCTTTTAGCTTTTCAATATCATCTTTTTTTTCTGAACTAATTATAACTCCACCGTTTTTGATCTTACGAAGCCCTCTCACTTGTAATTTCATTTGTTCTGGACGGATGAGTTTTTGCACTAAATCTTTAGTATCGTCGCTAGTTTTTTTTTTTATCCGCTGGATAGATGGCAACAGAATTAAGGGAATTTGGGCGAACAATAGATTTATTGCTGCCTTTTATAACCATATCGGCATAAGTCGAAGTGGGCACAGTGGCTGGTTTCGTAGACGCTTCCAAGATGGTCTGCTTGAGCTCGGAGATGGACACGGCGAGGTCGCGCTTCTCTCTCAGAGATTGGATTAATGAAGAGGCCTCTATAGCTTTTTGCTTTAGCTGCTGGTACAAAACTGCCATCTGTGATGACCCATTTCCTATTTTGTTGCACAGGGCGCCTACTTTTGATTTCTGGTCAGAATTTAGCTTGCTCTCAAATGCTATCTTGTGAAGTTCTCCTAGGCATGCCTGGATTGTTTCCATCCATCCTTGGATTTCCGCTGTTCTCACTATCTCGAGCTTAAAGTTTGGCTCTTCATTTTCCGGCGGCGGCTCGTGTTGCGCAGGAGGACGGAGGGGTTCGACAGGTTCTACTGCTCCGATTAAAAGGACTATTTTCACTGCCTGCACTCATTTTTGATGTTTAACTTTAGTAGAAAACAAATCATTATTCACTTGCGACACATTGAGCTAGAACGCAACGCAAACACAAAAACTAGGGCACAATAAAATAATTGTATTTATGCAATTATTTCTTATTAACAATGAACACGTCTTTGCACGACGAAGATCACGTGAGGAGGGGGACAGTTTTAACAGGCATAGCTAATTTCTACTAAGTTTTGTTTCAGATGACCTACGGAAGAGGCTCTTTTGTTTAGGTTTTCTCAAAAATTTAGATAATATTGCTAATTCACTGGCGGTGGAGTTATAATTAGTTCAGAAAAAAAAGATGATATTGAAAAGCTAAAAGAAACCGTCAAAAAGTCCTCCCCTAACTTATTGATAGACGAAACACGAAAAAGAAGACCTAGAATAATAGTCATAGGTGTGCCCTCTATTTTAACCCGAACATGAAGTATTCCAATACATATACGAGCAAAAGTCTGAGTGGAAAAGATGCCCAATCTGACCCTAGAAAAGTTTCTAAGTGACGTAAAACTCAGTCATAAATCAGGAAAAAAGGGTTTGGAACACACTAACTTTATCCTTGAAGTCCCCTCAGATATACGCCAAGCCCTCATTATACAGAACAGGGTTTATATAAATTGGTCTTCGTGTCTAGTTAGAGACTTTACATTAGTTACGCGGTGTTTTAATTGCCAAAAATACGGACATGCTGCTAAATTTTGCAAAGAAGAGAGACCTACTTGCGGTCACTGTGGAGATCTAGGTCATGAATACAAGGAATGTCCCAAACAAAGTGAATCACCAAAGTGTGCTACGTGCCTACACTTCAAAAAGCCGTGTCAGCATAAGACAGGTGACGCAGATTGTCCGGCCAAGAAAAATGCAGAGATTGCGTACATAAACTCAATAGATTATGGAGGCGCCTAGAGCGCCATTTCTATTAGTATAGTCAAGCACTTTTTAATACTTAGGTTTTAAAAAGTTACTTAAGTTACTTAAGTTTTTTTCTTTATCTCTTAATTCTCGGCACTTGATAGTTTATTTATTTCAAAACACACACACATACACACAATACATTTTCGCAATTAGTCATACTTAGAAATGACGTGCATAAACAGTGTTATATTTTTAGTTACCAGTAGGATTTTGCTCGCGCTCTATTTACTGCGTGTTAATTAGGCATGGCGTATTCTTGCTGGCCTCACCATTATTTTATGTTTTGTTAGAAAAATCTTAGCTTTTCAATTATATCCGTGGGGTTGGGGCCTGGTTACCTGTAGTACAGGCGCAATGCCTTTAACAGGAACCAGCTCTCACCAAAATACTTGGTTTTATTAAAATTTTGTTTTATTATATTCTAAGACGTTGTACAACATTATTTGTAAATATTGTGGTGAGAGAAATAAACATTTTTATTATTATTTATTATTATTAACTGTTTATTATACTAAAGTATTAACTATGCAAAGCAAATGCAAAATCAATGGCCACCGTGCTACGATAAAGTGTAGTAAATGCTACGCAAGATTTTTTTAACAACACAATATTAAAACTTTATGATCTCGAAGCTTGGTAAACTTTTTTTTACTTATACCAAATCACTGTTTTTTTTTTTCATCAGAATATCACACAAAAATCTCCTTCAAACACCCAATTCCTGATCAAACACATCAAAACATAAGCTGTATCGCTGGATCATTATTATAAAGTGGGGGGGGGGGTTGGATGCGACTATCGATGTATAGGGGGTGGAAACCCCCCACAGGACTACTATCTGCGCCGATCAATATGTCCATGGAAAACTACCGATGTTAAAAGCTATTCAAATATATGTACAGGTGGGTATAGTTTAGCTGCATTTATGACGCAGCTGTATTGCAGATTTTTCAACATGGATGCTGAAATGCAGCCTGGTATTTTAAGGTGCTTTTAAAAAATATATCATTATAAAATGTAGTATCAGGTACCTACCAACTTTCATGCTGAACATAGAATGGATCAGTTTTTTTTTTTTTATAGGGAGCCCGTATTTAATAATCAGCTCTTGAGGCTGATAGCGAATTTGAGTTCGTATCAGAAATGTCATTTCAGTTCAAAACGGCCTGTCAAATCCAAAATATTGCTCGCAATATTGACAATATTGAGATCGTTTCTTTTTCACGTCATTTTACGGATAACGAAAAAGTTTTACTTACCTACTTACTTGTGAAGAGGAAAATAAGAAAGATTATTATTATTATATTATTACTCAGATCAAAACTTGTTCAATTTCATAGACTTTATGTACCTACACCTACTACCCATTTGTAAGCTAGAGACAGGTTTAATGTTGTATGTCTGTCTATCAAACGAAACCCTTTAATACAGACATTACTACTTAGGTACCTACGATTAATAGGTAATCATTCCTATCGTAATGTAGAAAATGATTACAACTGATTATTGACTATAATTTATAACGGTAGAAGCCTTTATGTGAAGGTCTAGATTCTGTAGATAAACCCTAGTTCTAATGGTTGTCTTTTGTTTTATTTCTATACGTAAATAACCGTTCTAGTAGGTACTAAGCTATAGTAATAAGGGAAACCTAGGTGACCTAAACTGAATAGCGAAAGGTAATTCTATTAATTACTCTATATCTTAAGTAGGTAATTAAAGTGTCTACTACTCATGGCTACTACTTGGCTACGTATATCGACACTGAATAGACATAAAATATGCAAATTATTTACGATTATTTTACAGTTTTCCATTTACAGATATGTATTATGATTATGTGGTAGACATTAATGATCCTATGAAAACATTATATTAATTATTAATAGCAACATTTATATGTAAGTTATTCTTTATGTATAAGTAGGTAGAGTCACCTATTAGTAAGTCGTCCGCATATAAAGTATACCAAATACCTACTAATGCAGAAACACGCAGTCAATGAAATAAAACGGAAGGGAAGAAATAGGGCTGATAAAATTACTGAGAAACATTTTAGACCTATAAAGGGCGCATTGTATGCAAGACCCCGATATGCACACGTGCGATTTGTATGGACCTGTCTTGGGG
>JARACY010001118.1:0-65890 GCA_029255725.1 Scrobipalpa atriplicella | reverse complement strand
TAGACATCGACAAAAACATTAGAATAGAACTTTACAATAAATGAGTCACCCAAAATCTTACGTCAAAATGACACATAGTAATCTTTGTCGCAGTAACGGCGCAAAATTAGGCAATTCGCGTTCACCCGGCGCGCACGGCAATTTAACGGGAAGAATAAGACGTGCAAATAGTAAATACTTACGCGCCATTACCAACGCTTGGCACGAATCTGCATTGAGATTAACGACCTGGCTGGTGTACATTTCTGCTCGGCTGAGGGTATCTAGGTAAAATATTCGATCCGTACTTCTATGCTAGTAGAAGTAGAAGACTTTGTCAACCCATCGCCTTAATTGACAAACAGCAATAAACAAATGTGTCTGAAATAATCCTCTCAAAACTTGGCGGAACGACCTTTGTTTGGATCGTTGATGCTCTAGCTGCCCTACTAGGCGTTATTGCATTTATGTATATTTCAGAGTCACATAAAACTAGGTTTGCCAAGAATAAAAATAATACAGACAGATAAATATGCACTAATGTTTTTAGTTTTTATCTTCGTTCTTCAGATTTCCGTGTTCAATTCAGATTGCAAGTGACTATCTTTCACAAACTTAAACAACAGTTCAACACGAAGAATAATAAGACGTGTAAATAGTAAATAGGTATACGTACGTGCAGCGCTTGGCACGTATCTGCATTAAGATTAACGAGCCGTCGCGCTGGGCCGCCTGCAGCGCGGCGGCGGGGCTCTGTGTGCAACTGCCTTTACAGTTTATAGGCTTTGTTGTAAGCTACATAGTAAAACAAAGCTTAGTAGATCAGGGTATAAATGTCTGAAGAGAACTAAAAAGGATTCTAACTGCAGAATCGTAACTTTGTTGGTAGAACGAGGGAACGGTATTCCAATGTCGCAGGTTCATAATCTGCCCGTATCAAATTTTCGGTTTCCTACTTCTAATATTTTAGAGTGCTATCTACTAGGAATTCGATGCTACTAAAGTGGATTCGATCTCGACAAAAATCTTTGAAATTTTTTATCCTTTAGATTCACTGAAATAAACGTTAAAATACTTATAACTTTTCAATAATGTGTAAAATAATCTATATTTTATTAAGCCTTTCATTATCTACCAAAATTAGCTACACTTAGAAATACCCGTCACCATATCTTCCACATAAGTAGCTATGATAATAACGAGTTGGCCGCGGTGGGAGGTCTGGCAGCTAGCCAATTTGTCTAATGCCTAGTTATGCCCCATTTACTGTCACATACGGCTGGATCAAGAACAGCCGCTAAGCAGTGGGTGCTCTGGTTTATTGTCTTAGTTCGAGGATGTATTCATTTAGTTATTTATTTATGTGTTTTGTGGAAGAATACTTTTGGTACTATTGAACTTACACAAACTTCAAATTTAGAGTGAACAGGCATCTTTTGGGTGAGCTCGCTCCATTATCGACTCCGTCTCTGTCGCTCCCGACCTAGACTGGAGTCAAAAACACATAAAAAAAAAAATTCTATCCAAAATAACAACAGTAAAAAAAATTGCTGGCCACACTTTAGTTAGGGTGTGAACTGTGAACCCACCCATGAAACTGAACATCTTTCCCTAGGTAGAATCTGAAATAACACTCGAAACAATTTTGGCGATAAATTCTTTTTATGGGGTCGTTGATGCTCTGTCTAAGCCGTAATAAACAAAAGCGTGATTATTTGTATTCATGGTTCTGACTAACACATTTCCATAATTATTTCGATAACCTTTACCTCACTACAACTATCGATATATTACATCACTAACGGGTTGGCAAAAACATGACCCAGATGCCTCCTATATAACAATATTGGGGCGCCATAGTTCACATCACATAATAATGTTATTGTATTACGTACAGACATTATCCCAAATTGGCGATGTGCCTATTCTAAGACAGTTCGAGTATATAGACTTCACCTAATAGGTAGGAAATGGGGTCAATTTTAGTTCATTCGCGATTTTATAGTTTTAAAATTATTTTAAAACAAACATAACTCCGAAATGAAATCAGCTAAGTCTAGCTTGAAATAATTATGGAAATGTGTTAGTCAGAACCATGAATACAAATAATCACGCTTTTGTTTATTACGGCTTAGACAGAGCATCAACGACCCCATAAAAAGAATTTATCGCCAAAATTGTTTCGAGTGTTATTTCAGATTCTACCTAGGGAAAGATGTTCAGTTTCATGGGTGGGTTCACAGTTCACACCCTAACTAAAGTGTGGCCAGCAATTTTTTTTACTGTTGTTATTTTGGATAGAATTTTTTTTTTATGTGTTTTTGACTCCAGTCTAGGTCGGGAGCGACAGAGACGGAGTCGATAATGGAGCGAGCTCACCCAAAAGATGCCTGTTCACTCTAAATTTGAAGTTTGTGTAAGTTCAATAGTACCAAAAGTATTCTTCCACAAAACACATAAATAAATAACTAAATGAATACATCCTCGAACTAAGACAATAAACCAGAGCACCCACTGCTTAGCGGCTGTTCTTGATCCAGCCGTATGTGACAGTAAATGGGGCATAACTAGGCATTAGACAAATTGGCTAGCTGCCAGACCTCCCACCGCGGCCAACTCGTTATTATCATAGCTACTTATGTGGAAGATATGGTGACGGGTATTTCTAAGTGTAGCTAATTTTGGTAGATAATGAAAGGCTTAATAAAATATAATTATTTTACACATTATTGAAAAGTTATAAGTATTTTAACGTTTATTTCAGTGAATCTAAAGGATAAAAAATTTCAAAGATTTTTGTCGAGATCGAATCCACTTTAGTAGCATCGAATTCCTAGTAGATAGCACTCTAAAATATTAGAAGTAGGAAACCGAAAATTTGATACGGGCAGATTATGAACCTGCGACATTGGAATACCGTTCCCTCGTTCTACCAACAAAGTTACGATTCTGCAGTTAGAATCCTTTTTAGTTCTCTTCAGACATTTATACCCTGATCTACTAAGCTTTGTTTTACTATGTAGCTTACAACAAAGCCTATAAACTGTAAAGGCAGTTGCACACAGAGCCCCGCCGCCGCGCTGCAGGCGGCCCAGCGCGACGGCTCGTTAATCTTAATGCAGATACGTGCCAAGCGCTGCACGTACGTATACCTATTTACTATTTACACGTCTTATTATTCTTCGTGTTGAACTGTTGTTTAAGTTTGTGAAAGATAGTCACTTGCAATCTGAATTGAACACGGAAATCTGAAGAACGAAGATAAAAACTAAAAACATTAGTGCATATTTATCTGTCTGTATTATTTTATTCTTGGCAAACCTAGTTTTATGTGACTCTGAAATATACATAAATGCAATAACGCCTAGTAGGGCAGCTAGAGCATCAACGATCCAAACAAAGGTCGTTCCGCCAAGTTTTGAGGATTATTTCAGACACATTTGTTTATTGCTGTTTGTCAATTAAGGCGATGGGTTGACAAAGTCTTCTACTTCTACTAGCATAGAAGTACGGATCGAATATTTTACCTAGATACCCTCAGCCGAGCAGAAATGTACACCAGCCAGGTCGTTAATCTCAATGCAGATTCGTGCCAAGCGTTGGTAATGGCGCGTAAGTATTTACTATTTGCACGTCTTATTCTTCCCGTTAAATTGCCGTGCGCGCCGGGTGAACGCGAATTGCCTAATTTTGCGCCGTTACTGCGACAAAGATTACTATGTGTCATTTTGACGTAAGATTTTGGGTGACTCATTTATTGTAAAGTTCTATTCTAATGTTTTTCTTCAAGAAGATGTTTTCTTTTTAACGAAGGCTAGACAAGACAAAACATTTCTCCGGTATAAATTAGAAGAACAAAATAAATATTTTTTTTGCTAAATAGGGACAATACAAGAATTATTTCCTTCTGAAAATACCTTTTATTAGACAGACGTTGAAAAAACGCCTTTTACTAGGCTGTATTTGCTCTGCCTACCCCGAAAGTGATAAAGACTTGACTGACTGACTGTAGGTACCTATGTATGTAGTATCTATCGTACATACAAGCTACCTACTTAGATACGTGATTGCTCTAAGCAATGTGTGGTTACATCTGCTCCAGGGTATATTAACTATTAGTACATAGCTTATCATATAGGCATGTTTCTCCATATAACCATACCGTAAACTATATAATTACTATACTATTTCATACTGTAATGTGAACAATGTGTAGCTGATACATGACTATTGTTGATGAATAGGTAGTACATCCATAGGTAAGTCAGAGTTAATTTTATCGCGGAAAAATATCCTATTCCCACTTAAAACTCATGAAACTGCGGGTAAAAACTAGTCTACTTTTCTATACTGAAGAGGATTATTTTCGCATTTTTGTATGTATGCATGTTTGTAACGAATAACTCAAGAACTACTGAACCGATTTCAAAAAGCCTTTTACCATTAGAAAGCTATATTCACCTTGAGCAACATAAGATAATTTTTACTGCGGGAAAATATCAGATTCCCACGGGAAACCTCATTAAGCCGCGGGTGAAACTCCGGCGCAAAAAGCTAGTAACCCATAAAATTACATAACTATTACTAGGTACGTCTAGAACAAGCCACTTTCCAAAAATAGTGTTTTTGCGGCCCATAAACCATGTTATGCCCAACATTAAGGAAAATGGCCGCCATTAATATAATACAACCTTTTAAAAGTGACGAAACGGCCTGTAACTTTTACTATGTAGAGACATCAAGACCATGTGGAGAGGGTGTGATGACGTCAATGTTTTGAATATAGAAACTTCTTGGATGAGTCAGTGATGCCGATTCTGTTGCAGACACAACTTAACTTATTTTAGTTTGGTCTTCTCACTATCTAAAACTTGAATAAAATAGAGACAGAAATATAGGTATAACAGCTTATTATAATTCTGTAAAAGCGACGTTACGACGTTAATATGACGACACCATCAACCATGCCATCTTATTAAGGGCGAGCAACGTCACTTTGACAGGATTATAACCAGCTCTGTTGTATTTCTATCTCTATTTTATTCAAGTTTTAGTAAGTGACAGGACAAAATAAAATAAGTAACGTTGTTTCTACAACAGAATAGCCACCAATCTTTCCGTTATCATTTTCCAAAAGTCTGGCCTTGCTTCCGTTCTCCAGAATTCGACACCAATTCTGTGTCCCGTCGTTACGTTGAGAAACACCAGTGACTTTGAAGGTCTAAGTCAGATTCTAGGTCTTGGATATCTGTGGCCGAAAGTCATGAACAAATTAAAGAATTTACTTGAACCAGTGTTACTTAGTTACATTTCTACGAACATACAAACATTATGATGACGTCATAACACAGCTTTACCCAAGTATGATATGAGGTAATGCGGGCTAATTCCTCTCTGATGTGCTTTCTCTGCCAAATTGCGTAATTTTGGATGAAGCTGGGATGCAGATAATCTGCACTGTCATTATAGTTTACACTGCGTATGTGTATGTTAGTGGCGGTCTGCTAGTATACCAGTGTGTGAAGTGAGGTCAAATTGCTCAAGTTATAATGCCGGAGGCAAGATCAAAGTTATAGCCACGTTAGGGAACCTGCACAAAGCTACGAAGAAATTCAAAGGCTGTGTGTGAATTCGACTAATCAGTACTATGCCCACGCCACGTGGTCGGCTAAGACCCGATCGCCCTAGGCTCTTGCCCCTCGGTATAAGGACGTAGCTGATGATGAAAACCACTGAAAGTCCACTAAAAGTGATCTTCCCTAGTTGGAGGGGTATTAGTATTAGCCATATACATACTCATTTCGCTTAGCAGGCGGTTTGTCACTCATCTCCTTTCACGAAACCCGCGGGAAGACTTGCATGTTGGCATGCTTTTCTAATCTGGCACCAAACAAAGTTCTATGAAATATAAATATAATCAAAGTTCTTGTTTAATTTTTATTTTCCTGTGCCCTTACGGTTGCCTGGAAGAAATTGCTGCTTAGCAATAAGGCCGCCTATTTGTATTACTTTTTGTATCATTTCTCTTTTCTTGTGTCTTTTATTTTCTGTGCAATAAAGTATATTCTTATTCTTATTCTTATTCTTATGAAGAAGGATTCTTGCAGTGAAGACACCCAGAAAATAACACCGCGACAAGGAAAAAACATAAGCTCAGCTTCCGAAAACCGAATTTCAACTATTCAGCGTAACTATGTTCAAACTATCTAGTTTAAGCGGATCTCCGCTTATACCATTATGAACACCCTAGCTTTCCATATCTATTAATCCGTCCCCATATCGCCGGAGGCTAGAGAGCTACAGGGTGGTTTTTAACGCGCTATCGTTAAGGGAATCTGTCGAATTATCCTCATGAATATTTATCCGTTCGTCTGCCAGTCTGCCATTATCGTACGGCTCTCTACCTACTACCTACTCACAATGGCTTCTGTGTTTCGCTACAGTGAACATGAGAGATCGATGCTAGTTTTTTTTGTTTCTTTTGGATATGGAGACTCTAGCACAAAAGTAAGAAACGAACGGAGATAAAGTTTTTTATACTACAGCGTTGGCACAGAATATATAATAGTTGGCGTTGGGTATGTGTAATATGTGTGCGTAACGGTAGAAGTGACGGAACAGACAGCTTTTTTCACCGGATTTTGAAGGAGCTTTTCGATTGTTTTAAAAACGGATATTGATTTTAATCTGTAACTAACAAAATCAAACACAATCGACAAACTTAATTGATAGGTAGTCGTTGATTTGCTTTATTATATTGTCTGTCAGTCAAAGTGTAAACTCGCTGGTTTTTTAGTACCTAAAGCTGGTCAAGGAAATTGTATGAAACATGAAAATAATCATCTCGTGTTACAAAATAAACTAAGTACCTAAAATAATGTTAAGTACAGTAGTATTGCAGTTATACATATTCACGTCTTCCCTTCATTTAAATAAATAAAATAAATAATCTTTTATTTCAGATTCAAAACATCTTTAAAAACATTTAAGAACCATTTAAAACATCTCTTGCGAATATCTCTAAGGACAAGGGTAATGGACCGCAAAAACGCTCCTCAAATCGACAGACGGCAAAATAAAAAGTAAAAAGATATGACGTCATCATAAGCTATGACGAATGACGCGCCGAGCTGTAATCAGAGTGGTTCTTCTGACGTTACATTAATCTCTAGCACTTATTGCTATTTTGCGGCGGGGTGCGTGCGGTATGACGAAATTGTACATACATATACTTATATGTAGGGCGAAATGGTACATATGCACCTACTTATAGAGTTTTAAATACGCGCTGTGTGTAGACGACTTACGCCGTGGCGGTCTACTACATACATACATATGCTCCAGTTTTGTTCCGAATCGCAACTATTTATATAATGCTATCGATTTGCGGAGTGCATGAATTTAACTAAATCTTAACCAAAATTATTGCCGTCCCTTTTTGTTCTCTTAGGATGGAAAATGACAGGTTACCATTTTAGTCGAGATTTAGTGATTTTTTGCGTATACGTATATTTATACCGTGTTTACAAGCAAATAAATAAATTCATTCATTCATTCATTCATTCATACGAATTGCCGTCAGAGTATGTTTTAATTTTGTAGTGTCAGTAAAAGAAAAAGTAAAGTAAATTACCTAAGAAGTATCTACAACAAATACAATACATAGAATAAAAAATTGCGTAGATACTTTCTTGTTACAAGGCAAAACCAAATCCATCACAATTTTCTGAAAAGTAATATTCGAACAACACTCACAGAACGCCATCACTTTGACTCGAGAAATAAAGCGTAGAGTAAAAAAGGCAGGCCTGATTGCCTTCGGTGAAAAATAGCACATCATAACGTACGCCTGCAAGCTCCATTGCTCGTATATTTCAACCACAGACTGAAATCACAGTAGATGACTGAGGTCTAGCTAATTTGCCTGGAGTGCCGTGCCGGCAGAAGTGAGAACTTGAACATTAACGTTAGACACGATCGAAACCTTACCTGAATAATAAAACATTAAAAAAAACTCATATTCATACCATGTTTCAACAGATGGCCACGCGATCGGCCATTTTGCTTGGCCTTTGTTTGCATACAATTTGTGTGTGACCAGAGGTCAGGAACACTGGATCTGTCGCGAATCGGCCATTTTACTTGGCCTCTTGCTTGGCCTCTATTTGCATACAATTTGTGTGTGACCAGAGTTCAGGAGCTCTGGTCTAACGCGAGTTTAAAATTTTTTACCCATCCCAAAAAGTGCACAACGCCGCTAAAGACGTTCTCACTTCAAAAATATGGGAGTTTTGGGTAAATGTTTTTATTATTAGGGATAATAAAATAATTATGCATGCAGGCTTTTTCGTTATGCGTTTACTAATATTTCCTTTCTAATGATGTAGGTAGGTGCTGATTGAAGATATTGCGTGGTCTTCTCCTAGTCTGGATTTATGATCAACGTTTCACGTATTTAGTGGGACTCGGCCTGACTGACGGTTACGTCATCCTGATTGGGCTTTGTGACGTCACGAGGGCACAAGAGCGAGTATGGAGTAGGGCTTCTCGATTGATGCAAAGTGAGGTCTTAAAAGCTGTAGATACTCCGATGCCTACGTACCTATTTGTAAAAAAATCTACATACATACATAGTATCACGCCTGTATCCTTAATGGGGTAGGCAGAGCGTCAACGACCCAAACAAAGGTCGTTCCGCCACGTCTGACAAGTTTTGAAGGTTGTTTAATATAGATCTGTACATCGATGTTGTGAAAGGTTTTCAGCTCATCGCCTAAATTGCAATACACTGAAACCCTCGAAACAGAATTTAATTTGTTTCTCTGGAGATAATGGTCGGATATGTGTGATATTTATTGTATAAAATATATTATCTTTTTCCTATGTGCAAAAAAAAAACCGAGGGATTTTAATAAAATCAGTCATGCCCCATTAAAGCTTAACCACTCAACACTACTAACTATAACTACACAAAAATAGCCTTCGTGACTTTAATCTTGGTCTAGACTCTAGACTATGCGCACCTAATTTACTTGATTATACCTACCTACAATTCCAGTGATCCACAATTTATTATTAACACATCTGTTGCTCTGTCTGACCTCTAGACGGCTGAGTGTTGACCCGCCACTTGCTCTGATGTCTACCAATCTGAATTTTCACGCTACATTATACGTAATAATCACCCTGTGTCCCTTACAGGGTTGGTAGAGCGTTAAATGTTAGTAAGTATTTTTCGCCACGTTTGTAGTCATTGTATTAGTGACAGGTTGTCAGCATATCGCCTAAGTTACAGTACACAAAAGAGGTGTGGCGTGTACAAAAAGAGATGGGGTTATTCTAATGATGAGAAGCGTGGTTGCGGGGCCGCTCATACTATAGACCACTTGTTATAATGCCCCAACCTCCCCATCCAAAAGCCCTTGACTCCAAATGCTTGAATCTCTGAATTGACTTTTTTAATATGCCCAGGAAGAAAAGCTGCTGGTACATCATGTTTTTGATCATATATACTCGCGATTGCAACTCCATCATATAATTCGTTATTAAAGAAACACTTGTACTCATTCCATAATTTTATATACCTATACTTCTACCCAACTGGTTTCTACTGGTTTTTAATCAGTCCCAGTCAAGCATGGAAGACATATAGTCCTCCTAACCTCCAGACGGTTGACCCAACAGCTGACTTGTCAAATGTCTACCAATCTGAATTTTCACGCGAAATGAGTGGAAATTACGCACTGAAGATTTATTAGATTGATAACGTTGAGTGGATTTTCTGTGTGTTATTTATGTGGTATTGAAAGGAAATAAGCGTTGAATTGAAATGTGAATTAGAGTGCAAACATATAGTTCAAAATTAAGGAGATTCAAGATTGATTTCCACGAGTAAAGACACAAAGTTAATACTGTCAATTTTGAGAGATTGTTCCTAGATTGTTTAAGAAACAAAGTCAAAGTCAAAGTCAAATAATTTATTTCCAAATAAATTCTTACGAACACTTTTAGAAAGTCACAGGCGAGTCTATTACAAAGAAAATTGTATCAATGTCACAAAAGAAATCAAAATAAAAAAATATATCACAATGATGAAGAAGCACGAGAAACTCGCACTTTGCGGCCCCCCTTTCGTTTTCGCCTACCCCTACTTTTGTCCTTCGTTTTGATTAAAATTGGGTTGGTGTCCGCAATGTGTGCCAATTTCTTGCGCTTTACTAAAATATCCGAGCTCCAAACCTCTTTGTCATTAGTATAGTCATCTAACTTATAATAGGCTTTCTGACATAATGTATTTTTAATTGTATCTTTAAATTGATTTTCTGACAAATTTAATATATGGTCAGGTATTTTGTTATAGTATTTTATACATTGACCTAAAAATGATTTTTTAACCTTAGCTAACCTAAAATGGGGTTGGTCAATTTTATTTTTGCTTCTTAGATTCCGATTATGCCTGTCACCGTTTTTGGTAAAACTATGAATATTTTTCCTTACATACATAATATTTTCATATATAAATTGACATGGTACAGTTAAAATATTTATCTCTTTAAACAATTCTCTTAGGGAATCACGACATTTGAGTTTGTATATTGCTCTAATAGCCCGTTTTTGCAGAACAAAAATTGAATCAATGTCAGCAGCGCGGCCCCACAACAAAATTCCGTAGGACATAATGCTGTGAAAATAACTAAAATAAACAAGTCTTGCTGTAGCAATATCTGTGAGCTCTCGGATTCTTCGTACAGCAAATGCGGCTGAACTAAGTCTCCCCGATAAAGATGTAATGTGCGGATGCCATTGAAGTTTCGAGTCTAGTGTAATCCCTAAGAAAACTGTACTTTCGGTGAACTCTAATCTTTCATTATTAAGTACAACATCATTATTGGAAGAATTTACATTAGGCAAAGTGAATTTTATACATTTGGTTTTCTTCGCATTCAACACTAGATTGTTAACAGTGAACCAATTATGAATTTGTCCAAGAGTGTTATTTACGTTGTCATAATTTTGTGCATGTCTATCAACTTTAAAAACAAGAGATGTGTCATCTGCAAATAATACAATCTTTGACAAATTCTCTATCATGTAGGGCAAATCATTAATATACACTAAAAATAGAAATGGACCTAATATTGAACCTTGAGGTACACCTATTTTAACACGTGACCCTGATGACTTAACTCCGTTTACATTAACCTTCTGAATCCTATCGTCCAAATAAGAATTTAAAAGGCTCAAGCACCTGACCTTCAAGGTGATTCAATTCTTCTCAGGATAAGGCGTCATTCCCAGGATTTAGGATAAGGCATATGAAAGGAGAAATAGGATAAACGAATGTGAAACGAAAACATCGTATGCGAAAAATTAAAAAAGAAATTCTGGCAGGTACGATTATTCATCTGTGGAAATCGCTGAGCAAATCACTGTTTATCTTTCAATGAACACAGATATTCGGTATACGTTTTACCGCTAAAGGGATGATATAACTGCAGCAGAAATATCTGTTGTAATCTCTTTATCCCTGGAATAAGGTTGCGTTTTGCGCTAAAAATATCCACGTTTGTCGTATATGCGCGTTCTCGGATGGCTGAATGCGAAACATCGCTAAAGTAACACCTGTTTAAGTAACATACGCGCAATAGAAGCAAATAGGTTTGGTTTTGATCATGAGATTTTAAGCCAGCATATTGTGGGTATACGTGTATGTACAAAGCCGACTAAGGGATTTATCCAGAGAAAAGGCGGCAGCGTTCTTTGAGTAATTAATAGCTCTCTTCTGTGCTAGACTGGGAGCGACTATAGAGTTACTATAAGTGGCCTTCAATTTAAATTTAAAAATACTTTCCAAACCTCCTAAAAAGTCTCCTATCGTTACTTTATTTACGTTAAAATAATGATAAAAATATTTGCCTCCCATCACAGCAGCTAAACCATATACACAAGCCTATAAACCTTAGAAATAGGATCACGTGCACCCATTACAAGCTGACCTGCGTTGGCTTTACCATCCCCCGCATTTCTTGACTAAGTTATATAGAGCTAGAGAGGTGAGGAGGATCAGGTTATGTTGGCTTCGGCGTATCGTTCGGAAGCCACGGTACGTCGTTTCAGATAACCTAACAATGCGGCGTTCACTTCAGAACCATTTATTCGATAGTGTTGCCTCCAACACAAAGGTGAGTTGCCGTAAGATATACGCTTTGTAGGAAATATCGAAGAAACTTGCACTTTATCTGTATTGTCTGATAAAATACCTCATTTTATTTTCTAAGGTTACGACTTTGTGACCTAACCGTAAAAAATCGTCGACGTAAATAGGCATATTTCTTCAGAAATGTAGAGATTCGTTTCACGTACGACTCGAAATTGGGCAAAATACTTAACATGCCCACCACACACCTTATCACCCCGGTGGCAAAGAGGCATAAATCTCAATCATAATTTGTGCGCGTCGGCCCTGCTGGCCAATGATTGATGTTCCCGCGCCCGAGTTCGCGATTCCAAATTCAAACCGGCCAACCGGCGCCCGGCGCGCGTCAAAATGGCGGCCGCGCGGTAAATTGATTAAAAATCGCTCATTGTCGGTTCATGACGTTTCATTTGATAGTGTCAACTACCAACTTAGTATTTGATGCGATTAGTGTCATTTATGTGAATGAGCTCAGTTTCCAACGCTAAATGAAGTTCTATTATAGATGTGAAGTTTCAGCGTTTCATGTTTAGAATTACAAATATACATACATAAAGTCACGCCCCTATCCTCTATAGGGTAGGCCAAGCGTGAAACGCCTAGCAAACGGCGTTTCATTCAGATTGAAATATACTTCTATCATTGAAAATTACAGGCTCTCATCCCATCGTCTTTCAGGGGTAAAATAAAAAATTGCTAAAATGACTTAGGTGCTAAAATGACCATACTTTCAAAAGGTTATTACTTTTAGTGACTTATATGGATGAGAATATTTTATGCAAGAAAAATTGGCGGAGTTTTGGGTTTCGGACCGGAGTAACCCCTTAACATAGTTCCGGTTTATAATATTTGTGGCACGTCCATCGCGGCCCCGAAGGAGGGATGGCCTTAATTTATTAATAGATTGTTTATGGCCTCGCCGGGGCCCGCGGCCTAATAAATAGATCACCCTTAAAATAATAATACGCTTTCGTCGAACCACTCTGTAGTCCAGTAAATTTATGTTTTGGGGGAGCAATAAAGTCATATTTAATTTAAATGCTTGTAGTCAGTGCTCTTCATTTTCATAATGTTCTTCCGGTAATTCTTAAACTTAAAAAGTAAAAAAGAAAATTTCTCCAGTATTTATTTCATATTGTTTTGCAGCATTTGTAATAATAATTTCAGAGCTTACTTATAGGCTATAGCACCTAGTGTCATAGCGTAGTGTTTTACAGTTAATAAATTGTAATACATACATACATACATACTATCACGCCTGTTTCCCTAACGGGGTAGGCAGAATTGTTGTAATTGTTTAATTGAAAATTACTTAGTTACTAAAAGAAAAAGGAAAACATGACATCCTAATTCTCGTTTTTTCTTAATTTGTAGGTATTTATTGCAACCCACTCTACACAAAAAATTCTGCACTCACTCGACTAATCTAGAGCATAAATTCGTTGGGATTAAAAGGGTGACGCTCTGTCGTCGCTTACGGCCCAATGATAATTCTAGTTATTTTTATGCGTTATTTTATGACTGCGTTTTGTTTTAATGTTTGTTTGAATGACTTTTGGTGACCTGATGGCCTGGATACGTATTTTGGGAATTGTTGTTTTTTAGGGTTAGGTATCCAAAGGGTAAAAATGGGACCCTATTACTGAGACCCCGCTGTCCGTCTGTCACCAGGCTGTATCTCATGAACCGTGATAGCTAGACAGTTGTAATTGTCGCAGATTATGTATTTCTGTTGCCGCTATAACAAAAAATACTAAAAACAGAATAAAATTAATATTTAAAGGGGACTCCCACACAACAAACGTGTTTTTTTGCCGTTTTTGTATAGATAACGGTAGGGAACCCTTCGTGCGCTAGCCCGACTCGCACTTGACCGATTTTTATTTGACTCTTTTTGGAATTGTATTTTAATATTATAGCAGACGCTCGTTTAGATTGTGGTCGATATACATACATATATGAGTTTATGCATATTTTGCGTTATTCGTTCCATGGTGCCGGCAAGTGGAAATGTGACCCGGTGCTACACATTTGTTCGTAGCATTTGCTACGAACCGTAGCAATGTGCTACAGAGTTGCTACGAAGAACGTAACCACAAGATCTGTTTCCATTGTTCTGTTTTCAATTATTATACCTATGAAATGTTAGTATATTTATTCGTAAAAACACAGATTAATATAGAACGAGGTCGCTGCCCGATGCGGGTTCCCGCATCAAAGCCGATGCGGATGTGACAGGGCATAATCCACACTTAATTACACCTCAACATTCTAAATGTATTTTAGCATTATGATGATTGTCTTTTATGTATTTTTATATTTTTTAAAGTACCATACTTTATTCAAACTGACAAAGAGGATTTACAATTTTACGTGTTAAATATGTAAAAGTAATAAAATAGTAGGTATGACAAAAAAATAACAAAAATGCGGACAACGACTGCGGCGCATAAACTGTTTGTCTTCATTGTTTAGTTTTTCGTAGTAACTCTGTAGCTTATTGCTACGACTGTAGTAATGAGGAGGAAAACTGCCTTTTTCTCTCGCTAGGTGTCGCATGGGCGACTGTACCTTGAGAACTGTCAAATTGTACCAGCTTTTGTAAACAAACTGAATATTTTTGGAATATTATCAGTTAATGCCACAATGCAATGCATTTAATTGCAAAAATAGGGGAATTCATTTGTTTTCCAAATATTCCAAACAATGAAAACAGTGGGTGCCAGTGGAAAAAAAAAATTACGTATTAAAAACTTCAGTGCAAGTGATGCAAGTTGATTGTGTTCAGCGCATTACAAAGAAAGTGATTATATTTAAAAAGTATCGTATAATGGTAAAAAATACTGATAAAATCGCATTACACATGTGACATTGACACGTAACAAGGTACAGTCGCCCACAGCGCCATCTGCATTTAGCTTTTAGTTTGGCTCCCAATTGCTACGAAATAATGTGTAGCAGCGTAGACAGAAACCCTCAGGCACGGAAGGTCCAATTACCAGAATGTCCACTAGGGGCATTTAGTCCATTTCCCGGAATGTCCATTTCCCGGAATGTCCATTTCCCTGAACGTCCATTTCCTCGAACGTCAATTTCTTTCGAATTTTGGACGATGACGTTTTTGATTCTTTACAAGTGGTCAAATCAAAATTAAACTTATTGAAAACAAGTTTAACGTTTTTAAAACATTTAACCAATCCATATACAACGTGCAATATAAAGGGTATATGCACGTGAAATGTATGAATCTACTCATGAAACTGAACAACTTTCCCTAAGGAACACAGGTCGAAATACAAAAATTAAAAATGACCTCCCATACTAAATGCGCTATCAGCTGGTGCACTTTGTATGGAAAGTCAATTATTTTTTTCGTTTTTTGAGCTATGTTCCTTAGGGAAAGTTGTTCAGTTTCATGGGTAGATTTACACTTTTCTCGATGCATGTACCCTTTCTGTTACACGTTGTATACGTCACAAGTAGGCTTTTTAGAACACGACAAGCTTCTTACGAAGCTGTTAACGAATTAAACTGTCCATCATGATGATGTAAACGATCTTGGGATTTAATTAATCACGGAATTATGTTACAAGAGGAAAGGGTCTGATTTAGGATGCACCGGAGCGATAGCGATGAGACGCGGGTAGGGCACTGTCCAAGTTACAAGCTAAACCCAACTGCCTTCGTGACCTAGTGGTCTGAGCCATGGGTTCTCGATCCGGAGGTCTTGGATTCGCTAGCTTTCTTTGATAGTGGTCGTTACAGAAACCATGTTAGAAGCCTATTAGTTGTGCTATTTCAGACACCAGGGTTCATCGGGTCCAACAACTCGAAACCTACACAACAGACGAAGAAGAAGAAAAAGAAGCTAAACCTTTCATAAAATTGTTATCCAAATGAATTTTTGAAATGGGAATCAATTCATTTCAAAACGAACTCGAACGCACAACAAACACGAGCATAAAAAAAACAACCGTCCTTATTGTTATAGAATCACAAACACGTGTAGGGAATAAACTTTATACACGTGTATAGTAGACCTTCGTGTAGATTCTCAACTCACAGCTCGTGTAATCAATTTAAGATTCACTTAGCTTAGAGACTTAGTTATCCGTTCACATACTCATGGTGTTAGTAAGAAGTCCTCGTTCAGTCACAATTACGACGTAATACACAATAGAACATTGTTGTCGAGGTATGGAAAACCAGCAATTGACGTACGAGTAGGCTGGCGAGGACTTCAATAATACGATTCAGTCAATTGCTATTTCCGCCGAGGCTTACATAGTGTTTTTCTCAAATTAATGCAAGGAAATACATAAATAAAAAATCTATGGCGTACAGCCTCAGTGCTAGGTCAACACAAATGCAAATGGTTGAAACTAAACGCAAGTGTACTTAGAAAAGAAAAGTTTTGGCATGAAGTCATGGCGTTTTGGACTTTGTTGGAGAGTTTTGGCATGGAGGAATGGCGTTTTGTACTTTGACGGAGTGCTTTGTTGTTCTTAATTTGAAAAAGACGAGTTCTATGAAAAAAATAAAAAAGAAACCGTAAATGTCAAAGTTTGCGTATTGATTTTGCATAAGGAAAAAGACTATTTTCATGCATGTTTGAGAAAAAGCACCTGACTGACAACTACCTATACCTACACGTCTACTAAAACCAAGACCAAAACTTCTTTCACAAAATCAGAGCGTCTAATAAGAGCGAAGAAAACCCTTTATTCCCATCGCCTAAAACTCTTTATTCCCATCAGTATAATAAATTAATGAGTACCTACCTAAAAGCAGTTTCTAATGAATTTTTTGCTAAAATCTGTAGAACAGGAACCGCTGCCACTCAAGTTTGAACCACAAACTCTTCCCCGGGGTTAACGAGACGGCAAATTTTGAAAAACAACCGCTCTCGAGGTCAGAGACGCAATTAAAAAGCGAAATGTAGGTACGTCAGGGATTAGCCGACCCAGATATATACATACAGTAGTCACGCGTTTAACCCTCAAGGTGTAGGTAAAGCATCAATAACGTAATGAAAGGACTCTAATTAATATTTAGGTTAGGTAAGGTCGGACTGGGAGTGATAGAAAAACATAGAATGTGCCAGATGCATCTCCTCCAGGGAATGCTGTAAAAACTACCTAAGGGATTCGAGAGTTTTAGTATATTCATAGTATATTGTAATCTAGGCGATGGGCTGACAACCTGTCACTACAGCGATGTACAAATCTATCTTAAACAACCCTCAAATCTTGTCGGACGTGGCGGAACGACCTTTATTTGGGTCGTTCACGCTCTGCCTACCCCAAAATGGATAAAGGCGTGATAATATGTATGTAGTAGGTCATGTCACAGAAAAATGATTTTCGTTAGGCAACTGAATGCTAAAGTGCAAAAGGTACATCAAAAATTTCGTGTCTACAGATTTTTACAGTACAAATATGTCCTGGAGGAAGAAGAAACTGGTAAATTCTATGTTTTTATCGCTCCCAGTCCAGCAGAGAAGGTCAGAGGGGTTATTAAAAAGCGGAATGTACGTGAAGGATTACCCGACCCGGAGATAATGAGCCGATATGCTGAATAATGAGGGAACTTGCGTATATTAGACTAAAGGCCGTCACAGACGTGGCTATAATTTATATGAAGGATCTGGTGACCTCTGTTCACTTACAATTTGTATGAAGGTAAGGGCCAGCTCAAATGGTGGTATTATTAGTGTCATTAGTGATCGGCAATTTTGTTTGGCCTCTGTTTGCATGCAATTTGCGTGTGACTAGAGATCACCAGATATAATATTACTATATGTTATAGCCACGTCTGTGACGGGCTTAATGTTCGCTTCAGATAATAAGGGATAATTTTGGATTTATTTGTACTCACAGAGGGTAAATTAAACGTGATATTTTTGGGTATATATTTGGAGTTTCATATTCTTCTGTTCTTTAGGTATGTCAGAGATTTTAAAATGTATTATGAACTTCTGACGTGGTTTGTGTAACGACCACTACCAACAAAGCTAGTTACTGAGATTGATTAAAACTTTCATTTTTAAACGTAACGTGCATGCGAAAGCACGTTTTTTTTTTTAAAGAGTCTTGGCGTGGAAACAAGTCCTTCAGCCGAAATCACTCCCACGTTTTTTTTTTTTTTTTTTTTTTATCATCCCAATTGCCAGACTGGCAAATTATTAAGCTTACATTTTCGCTTAAAATTTAATTCACCTGTCACATATTTGTAAAGTTACTTGTAATATTTCAAAAACCAAATTCAAGTTTTGATTTTTCCATTCAAGTAGGTAGCACCACGCCACAAAAAGTACAAAAAGAGCCACAATTCGCCGACAACATTCACGAATTCATAGTCGAAATAAAATCATTTTGCACTGTACGCGAACAAATTGGTCGACATTGAGATCCCCAAACTGAATTTTGAATAGACCAGCCGCTAGTATACAGATTTACATAATAACGTATGTTGGGGTAATTTAGTAAACTCAATATCGGTCCGCACCTGTGACCGGCAAATATCTATATTGTACGTGTTTTATGCATGTACGTTCAACATAAAATATTCATAAATTTCCTCATGGATTTCTGGAGGCGACTGGGGTTAAAGCGAGTATGATTGTCTTGTCTTCCAGGTAAATTAGGTTTTTTGGTGTAATTTCTCGTGACAAAAATTTGATTTCAGTTTTTGCATGCCTACAATTTTTGACAAATCGGCCTTAGAATAAGAATAAGGAACATTTTATTATTTTCCGCACTGATTTCGCTGGCGCTCGCAAAAGAACTCACTAAAGAAAAAGTATACCCTAAGACATTTTCGTTTTTTAATATCAATTTTTTTCCTTTATTCTCAATCTTGAATAGAATAGTTTCCTTTCAATCAAGCTTACTCTTACTTCTAACAACGTTACTCAATTCAAGAGTCAATTCCGTTTAAAACAACGAACGCGGCAAAATCAGAGAGAAGATCGAGGAGGTAAGATCGGATAAGATCACCGGAGATCGGATGAGATCGGGTGAGATCGGGTAGAATTGCAGCTGCAAGTAGAAATAATCCAATCGTTGGCCGCGAACCGCCGTGTCATTGCGAACTAACAAACTAGAAATTTTCAAGTCGATATTTCCGACCTGATTCCCTGTTAGAGATGGGTGGTTGTCTTAAGATGCCGATATCGACAAAAGTAATTCGGTAATAGGATAAGTCTACTATTACGGTTACGATTATTGAAGAAATTGTTTCTCTGTCAACTCTGTCTCAGTGTCCTAGACTAAAATCATAATCAAGTTAAGACCAGGAAAAACAGCTTTAAAAAAATGATGATTGGGTTTACCCCACAATAAACAGTGAAATAAGTACAAGCGTTTTAGAAACAAACAAAGGTAACAATGGGGTTTTCCAAAAGTCAACAATTTGCAAGTATAAATTAAATTTATAAAAAATGGTTGTCTGTAAAGTCGGTTTAAGGACGAAAATTTTACGTGGTAACGTCATAAGAAAACATTGATGCTTAGGCCGATGCTGCCTCTCTACTGCTTGTTCCGCTCTCTCGCTTGCGCGCTCGGCTCAGGGGGTACGTGACAACGAGTCATGGTTTTTCGACGGCGTTCATCGATTTATAAGACGTTAAATAAAAAACATCGATACTATAATTCACCAACTAGTACCACCCCTACTCGGTTGCGGGCAAAAGAAGCAGAGGAAAATTTTCCGACTTGTTACTCCATCGGTGGTCTTATTGTGGAAACTTTGCTTCGCGAGTGACACTTAAGTCTTTTTTTTTCCGCGGACGTTGTTAGCGACTGGGCTTGACAGTTTGTCGGTGACGCTACACGCTCTGATTGGATGATATCGGAGATTTTATCTAGGATTCAAAGGTAGGTAGTTTTTTTTATATCTTTAACTTTTTCGGAGCGGTGGGCCAAAGTTGTCACCCCTTGTGTCCCCCCAGACAGTCAAGGTAGAAGGGGTAGACCCCATAAGAGATGGCGGGACGACCTGAATGCCTATTGCGAGGATTGGTGGGAAATTGCCCAGGATCGTGAGAAGTGGAGAGCGATGAGGAGGCCTTTGCCCAGCAGTGGGACAGTGTAGGCTAATAATAATTAAAAAAATATAACTTCTCTGAGTTGCCGTTTAATTTAACTGCCTCCATGGTCTAGTGGTGTGAGCCAAGGGCTCCCGATGCGGAGGTCAAGGGTTCGATTCCCACGGGGGCAACACAAAGTCGATATTTGTTTATTTATCACTTAGTCAGATTTTCCCCAGTTTGGTTAGGCCAATGAAGGCTGAATCACCTGATTATCTGACAAAAAAAAAAAAGATTCCGTGTTCCTGAGGGCAGGTCAGTCGGTCCCAATTACATGTGGCATCTATAGTTAGCACAAAGCTCCTAAGATCTTTTTCTGCCGTATCGGCTCAATTGCCACATTGAACCCTAATATGCCTCTGAAATGGTTTACGTAGCGATCATTATTAAGGACAGCGACCGAGACCGACGGCCTAACCATCGTACATAACAATTTTATAAAGTGTTTTTATAATATTTACGAACCTAGGACATTCGTATGAAGAAGCTAAAGCTCAGACCATTATACCACAGAGGCAGTAGCGTTAAATAATTTCCCTATTCATTTCTAGTGATGTGGCAACACGGCAGGCCGCAATTACATCACTAATCCGTCAATCGAGTGAACAGTCGAGTAGGGAACGCAAATGTTCAATCGATATAACGAGCACGGCATTATATCGATTTAGCAGCCCTCACTGGGACTTTTTAAGTGATTTGTGGGTTGGTTATAATATGATTTTTTAAAGATACAACAAAATGTGTTCATAAAGGTGAAGGTTAAATGTGAAAAAAAAAATCTCTTGCTGAGCATTGCCATTTAGCTAGTTGCCTAAATAAATTTCAAACTTCTACCTTAGAATTTAACAATGTTTCTCAAGGCTATGCTAATTCGTCTATAGATAGAAGTAGAATTAAAAGAATTAGTCGAGAAATTCTACGAAAGTCTGCCCTACAAAAATTAAACAGTTTCAGAGAATTTTTGAGTTCACAGAAAATGGATGCAATAAAGACTCCATCGATCAATGTCATCTTTCAAAAAGCATACACAGATAATTTAACATTCTCAACAATTCTCAACATTTTCAAAGCATCCACACAGTGGGTCTAATCCTACCCCATCTCAAATAACCCCCCGACCCCCACCCTGCCAGACCCTGTCTCAAATTGCCTTGCTCTATATTCAATCGCACCCTACTTGTATTGATATTTGACAAATAAAGTAATATATCAAGCCACATTAGAGGGCAGCACATTAGTCGGGTAATCTTGACCGATAAGGATGTCCATTACAGATATTGCTGCCAAACTGCTACTATTTACTCTCAGGCTTATGGGAGGAAAATAAGATCAATAATTTTACAGAAGTTTCTATACAGAAATCAAAAATTGCACCAGACTTAAGTTCGAGGCCTTGTTTGACAAACCTTTACTGGTACGTGTTCACAGTGTACTGAAATGACAAATCCCTAAACAATTTCAGTAAGAAGGCGTAATGATCAAGTGATTTTGCTTCCTCCGGGATTTCGCGATATCCCTAGTTTTTCGCGACATCCCTGATTTCGTCATTTTCCTACGACATATGGAGAGAGTGGTTTTTATTAGATATCAATGTAATAATAAAAACAAGCTTGCAAGTATTTCTTACAAATGAACCTAGCTATGGCTGCATTTCCAAGTACATCATCTTAGAGGGGTTTATCGGTTTCGGTTTTCATAAGTACATCAATAATACTCGTCGCTCACCACACGAGCAACACGAGCGTATTACCGCCTAAGTATATTTTATTGTATCGATAAACCCGATTTATAAACGCAGGGACGAAAATGTGCAGCCATTTTTGGGTTTTACGCTGAATTTCGGTTTTTGGAAATATTTTATGAAAAAGACGTGACAGATTGGAATGATATAGGTATTTTGTTATTGTGATATAAATAATCTACTTTTTTTTCGGTTTTACTTACGGACCAAAATAATTCACCGATTATGATGAAAAAAATCAGCAACAAATACCTGAAACAAATAAAGAGAAGCTTAGTTGATTTTGTATGTTTTTTATATTGAAATAAAACTAAGAAAAATAATGGTCTAAAGTAAATTTATTGCATCGATGAGCACGTTAGCTACTATAAGTTTTGAGACTTTCGCGGTTGTTCACTGCAATTAACTTAATTAATTGTCAACATTCGCATCGCCAGTCTACTCGTGACCATGGAGTTTGAAACAACTCCGAAATATCGAGGTAACAATAAACATAATCGTGGTAATAATCCCGTTCATAACAAAAATCTAATTGCACGTTAGCTACTACCACTTATTCGCAAAAAAGGATGAGGATGGTCTCACAGATTTTATGTATGGCATTTTAAATATTTCCCGGCTTTTCGATCGCCTAAAACCGCAGTTAAAATTATCACATCTCCGCCAAATAATGACTAAAGAAATTGCAAACTTCAGAATGGAACCTCGAATAGTTCTCCAACGAGCCAGCGAAGAAATTCCTCTTGTCAAACTTAAAATGGAAAGCAATTTAATCCAGAAAGTCGCTACTCGCTAGTCGGTTAATTAAGATATGGCCAAGGGAGGATTCTAGAGAAGAAAATGGTCGTACAAAGATGGCGGATGGCACAGAATTGAATTAATTGCGAGTTTTGTTTAACAACTCCTGTTAGGGTCAGTTCATACCGGGAAACGTTCATAAGCTTCTTGATCCACACCACGCAGTTCACCGCGACGCTGCGAGTAATTTTCGAGTTTTATCGGTGCAATGTCTATATTTTTTGTAAATAAATTTTATGGAATAAAGCTCTTGAAAAATGCATTTAGCATGGGTTCCCGGTGTTATTGACCCTTACGCTTTAAGTCAGTGACATATTAATTAATCCCTAAGTTTCCAAGTGAGGGGAAAAATAAGAAATGTTTTTGTTAGTAAGAAATGTTTTTAGGAATATTAAAGTAGTTAATGTTATTATGATTTTCATGTCTTGATACACAATGAATGATAAGTAAGAGCTCGTTGTATTTTGTCGAATTTGAAGCTGACTTAAAAGCAAAAGACACTAATTCGTCCTTCCCTAAATCCCCACATAGGTACTTAGGTACTCATGGCTACATGTACTTACAACCGAACAGACAAGACGAAACCACTCTTCCCAGACAAATCAATAACCTTTATGAGTCTTAACTTATGAATCACCCCATGCCAGACTCCATGGTGACTTGTGATGTGACGGGAGAGAGAGACAAACTTTCCCATTAGGTATCGAGTTTCCTTCTTCCAATGTTTGGGTAAGTGACGTTAATAATCTGTGGAAAAGACTGATTGGAAGTGTCTTTGTACAAGGAATTACAGCTTATATTGAACGTGGGAATAAATTCGCGTTGCACGATTAGACTCACTAGTTTTTCTACCAGTCTAAAATCATAAAATAACCTGCCAAACCATTCCAAGATGTCTCAAATCTCCAGCTCAAGAACGATAACGTCGTTATTTAGACAGAAGCGTTTTTGTCTTAAGCAAAATAACTCAAAGTAACTAAGTGTAAAGAAAATACGAGACCGAGACAAAGAAAGAAACACAAACAAAAGAAATGGATTTTATTTATCCTAATTTTTCTCCATCAAGTTGTTCATAACAAAATAATCAGAAATCTGAGGGATTTCAAAAAGGAATATAATATTTCTGATACATTAATTTTTGGTTTATCTAAAGAAAAAAATACTTAATTGGAAGATCTTTCTATCCTTGATTATATATGTACCTATAATTCGATGATTGATTGACGTCAACCCTCCCTCCAGAGATATCATCTATTATTTATGATTTTATTCACATATAATGTCAAATAAACATGTCCAACTATAAAAAAAAATCCAAATTTTATGGCTTTAAAAAACAATTTCAGGTTTTTGTCAGTATGTTGTTTGTGTATTATTATTTGTTATAATACTCAGTAAGTACCTACCACTTTTTGAAAACAAAAACAACACGAAGTTCTGTATTATTTCCGCGCTTGCATTATAGATATAAATTATTGTATAAATTAAAAACAAGTTTCAGTTTTTCCAAATTCTATGAAGCTGAATTTTAAAATGTAATATCGATACTCAGTCTGATGAAAAATGGGCTAGCGTGTACTGTGCGAACGATTTCTAAATTGTTTATTTTTTGTTTGTAAATTGTTCGTTTTCAATAAAGAGTTATGCGAACAAAAATTTAACTTTGAATGTTTGGATTGCCTTTACTGGAGAGATAAAACAAACAAATCGTATCAGCGTTAATGGCCATTTACATTTAAATTACTGCGACTGTTTTAGACGCTTTTTAGGCTCGTATTTATAAAGCGATCTCAAGATTGAGAGCAATATTGAGTGCGGATTTGACAGGTAATTTTGTACTGGAATGACATTTCTGATAGGAACTCAAACTCGCTGTCACTCTTGAGAGCTGATTATAAATACGGGTCTTAGTTATGTCAAAAAATTATATAGATTTTAAAAGTTTGATATCCGTAATTATTAGTATCGAAGTGTCATATCATATCATAATCTGAGGATGAACATTATTTCAGCTAGTTTCAACTTTAACATCGCATTCCAGCGTATTTTCTTTTATTATTTATCATGCACGGATGTTCGTTCGTCCTATTCTAATTCTATTCCTTTCTCTTAAAAACAAATTATAAATCTCGAAAATTCCTCGGGTCTTTATACTCAGATGTCATCCCTATAATACATAATTATAATTTTTACTTTACGTAGTAAACGACATTACGTTTTAAAATAAACCTATTCTAATTCATGAAGACGCTCACCCGAAAGCAAAACTGGTTTTTGTACAACTTATAATAGTGATTTGAGCGAGCAGTTGCAGCTCTGCCTACCCCGGAAGGGCAACAGGTGTGTGTATATGAAAGCCTTGATGAAAATGTACACAAACGAGCTTACGATAATTTCATCGGAAACGCTTCATCGCACCTCCAAATGAATCGCATTTGATAGCCTTGCTGATGTTTCGTTTGCCTTAAACTCGCAAACACAATTCTGCGGATATACAGGGTGTAAAAATACAGCTGCCATTTTATACCACATTTTTGTTAAAATAAAAATTTACAAGGCCAGCATAAGGTAATAATTATGTCGAAAACACAAAGAAAAGACATATATTTTTCCTTCTACAATAATCTTATTATTTGTTTTGAAGGTATAATGTTTGTTTAACTCCATTAAAAGTGTCTTCATAGTGTAGTTTTCTATTTTTTTTTTTGACGTGACGATAAGTAACGTTATGCGGATTGTCTCGTTACGCTCGAGCCGATGCTATTCAAAATAGTGATAATTCAACAAAAATTATTCAATTTAATTCAGAAACGAATCATTTCATAAATGTTTTGTTATGATGTTGTCACGTTAATAAACTATCACCCGTAAACCAATTTTTCATACAACCAATTTTAAAAATAATAATAATCGAGATTATAGAACTTTCAATAACTAAACACCCTGTATAAGTGATGTTGTGTGGTACAATACAATACCTATACAGGCTCGTGTAAAAAGAGTAAGCCCAACGCAACGCAATTTCCGTCGCCAATGGAGCGTGAACTCTGCCGAAATTTCGCCAAATCGACGGTACTCGAGTAGACGGACCATGATTACGGGTTTTAGATGGATTTTAATTTTCGGCTAAAAAAGGAGTAAGAGCAAATTTTTGTGAAGTACCTACAAGATATTTAAAAAAATATATTTAGATCTAGCCATAAACTAAACGGTTCTTCTGTTTACCGACTGCTGGAAATAAAGTTGTCTAATTTAATTGATTTCATATAAGTAGATATTTTGATTAAGGAGATATGCAGTGCTGTCCAAGTTGCGAGTCGGCGTGTCCACCTCATCCGAACCTTACCTTCAAAATATGACATTAACTCAAATAAGTTGCCTGCTAGTTTTCCATACACAAAAAATAAAAAAAATCTTAAAAAGTAATATTCCAGTAAAATCATATCTCAATGCTTTATGTTATACGGGCTTCTACGTTTTTCTATCGATCCCAGTCCATCATGGAAGGCAATTCACTATTTAATAAGGTGTCATGAAAATTATGGTCACCTTATCAGCGTTCATACCGCGAAAAGCACATTTATAATATATCTAGTGTGGCCATAATGTGGTAGGATCCTACAATTTGGGAAATTTTGATTCATTATTTTACGTAATAGGATAATGACGTTTTAGAAAACGCAGTCAAGAGTTGAGATTGAGAGGCATTTTAGATAGAATTGTAGTGACAGGCTGTCAGCTGATCGCAAACATTTGAATAGGTTTAAGGCATAACGAAACCATTAGATCCCTTTCCGTCTAGATAAGTGGTATATATGTCTTTTTGGATGAAATCTGTGAGCAAAATGAGCAGGCTGTTTTAACTGAATTTTAGGAGATTTCGATTTTGTATCTGGTCACACTGGATGTACCGCACATCTGTGTGATATCCCTTTCCGTCTAGATAAGTGGTATATATGTCTTTTTGGATGAAATCTGTGAGCAAAATGAGCAGGCTGTTTTAACTGAATTTTAGGAGATTTCGATTTTGTATTTGGTCACACTGGATGTACCGCACATCTGTGTGATATGGTCGATAATTTTGGACCACTTCACCTTCTCTTTTAGCTGCGGTTGATGGGTAAAAGCGAAGTTTTTTTTTATAAGTATCTATAGCTACAAATGTAGGTATTTGATACTTTTTAAAAGTTGTATCAGTGAAGTCTTCAGAATCATTCATGGAAAGGTAGACGATTGAAATAAGCACGGTGTATACATTGCAATACACACAAATTCATTTAGTATAGTTGTAAAACTGTACGCAAGATGTCGCTAGCGTCCACTTATATCACGATCTCAGCCAGAGCCACGGTTGCTTAGGTTGGTATTCCAAAGATGCAGGTTCAAATCCTGTCTGCGGTTGAAATTTTTGATTTGTTTGTGGTTTGAAACTGAACTGAACAACAAATCCCAAGGAACAGAATGTTTTCAATAAACCGAGTGATATGGGCATAATAAAAACTGTTCGTACTTAAAAAAAAAACTTCCTATAAAGAAATCACCAATCACCCAAATCCGCAGGTCAACCATCAAAGGGTGTTTGCAGGTTCAATCGCGTCATCGCCCCAAAAACAATCATACAGACCGAATCACAGGCTAGAGTTGCGCTTAGCATATCGATTATCGATAGTTTAGTTTTTGTCCAGCTAAGCTTCTACCTGTACTTACATCGATATATATTTTTCTGGACCTATCTGACAAGAAAGAATAGAAGGAGAAGACGGAGGCATTTGCCCAGCAATGGGAAGATGTAGGCTAGTAGATGTAAGATAAGAAAAAGATCTGACAAGACAAGACGTTCGATGGAATAAACCCTGCCGAAAAAAAAAACGCCCTATAGGGCCTGGATGTGATTTATTTATAGGGAGACAAGAAACAGTGAATATAAAGTCACCAGATAAAAAAAGCTCGTTCTTCTTCTTCGATTCGATGAGTAACAATTTAAATAATTTTGGCCCAGTATTCAGCCACGGCAATTTTTTTCAAGGTCACGATAATATCGATAACTATTTTTATAACCGTGTGCACCACTAAAACACCTACGTGCACAAAAAATGTGGGGTTTCCGACCCTGAGACGCTGGAAATGCATTTGCAAATTAGATTTGGACCCTACAGCCAGAGGCGCTGTCTTTGTAGACATGGAAGATAAAGAGACTAGAAGTGGTTATGATTAAGATTTCCTTAACAAGGTTAAGTTAAAGATAGTTAACCATAAAAAGTAAGCGATCAATTTTTTTTTAATGCAACTACATGCGTCTATTTCCGTTATCATAAGGGATTTTTATGTATTGTAATTTAGTTCGTTTACAAGTCAACCGCTGGTATACTATAAAATGGAATACGAAACCCTAAAAACAGCTCTGTCTGTTACTTTTTACCACATAAACGGCTGACCAATAAATTTTTTACATGCTGATAAAATGTCCTGGAGACGAACAAAGCCTACTTTTTTCATCGAGAAAAATACCTCATTCCCACGTGAAAACGCATTGTGTCAAATCGCGAGGCAGAAAGCTAGTTATTATAAGGTGATTTTAATAATTCCGATGTCATATCTCACTTATTCTAATCTCCATGTTTTTCGACCTTTCATCCCGGGTCGTTCATGTAGTCGGTAGCTCTCCCCTTTGTCAGTGCCATTTTGAAGTCGGACGTAATAGAATTTGTTTTCAATGGGATTCCGTTTTTGAAACGCACCGTAGGTAAAGTACTTGTTTTATTGATTTCTCACCCTTTTGAAACGTAAATTTGTTTTATACTAAAATGTATTTTTTTTTCAAACCTGAAAATACCAAAATGATTTGACTGACACTCCTAGGAAACTTCTATACTAAACTTCTATACTAGGAAATTGGATGAAATAGAATTTTTGCGCGTCATATAAATTCTACGAATTCAAGCAAAATCTTTTTTTTTTTTTTTGGGAAAGTAAATTGATATAGGCAGTGAAAAATAAAAATTGAACACGTGTCCTTCACTTGTCAAGCCTTGAAGCAACGAACGTACGTCAAGCAGAAATGTATTTCATGTGACTTAGACTGTTTTGGCTGATATTCTTCTTATATCAAGTGGGTTTTTAAGTCAATGAACGAATGTAGTAGTTAATATGAAGGATAGCAGTTTTTTTTATAAGAGGAGGCAGACGAGCAGACGAGTCACCTGATGGTAAGAAATCGCCTGCACCCATGGACACTTGGAACTTGGAACACTCGGGGGGTTACAGATACGCTGCCGACCTTTCTTATATGCTATATCGTAACGATCCGAAAACAATTTATAAATACTGATTTATACCGATTTCAAATATGACAAATAGTTCAAAGTTAAAGGTTTCTAATTTTCTATTTGCCCCTAGGCTGCGGCAGCGGTATCTTTTAAAGACACTAATGATAAAATACCTCCCGTACCAACACAATAGTAACATAAGTTACCGAATGTTTAAAAGGTAACCTCAAAATTCCTAATTAGTTATCTCCACCGTAAATTAGGTAATTCCTACCGGATAATTAGGCAATTTTTACCCCCCCACCCCCTCCTCCGCCCCGCAGGTTGGATCACGTAAATATGAACCAATTACGAGGTCCCATTTCACGCCTCTTACGTTTAGCGGTGGAGCCTACAATTTAGGCCAATCTCTCATACTTAGGTGACATTAATATTGCGTGAAAGTGGATTTTTGGGAATTAAAATCGTTTTTAGAATGTAGGAAACCACAAAATTTTACCTACTTACGGCTCTTGAATGTGAACCACTAATTTCGCCGGAGCATTTGAATTCACGGTAGCTCACGAGAGCTCATTAGTTCAAATTCCTCCTCTGCGAAATTTTTGGTTTTTATATTTATTACAAAATGTTTAAAAAAAACAAAATTTTGAAAATACCTATTTCTTGCTGGTAATTTGTACCTATATTTTCCTGTCCTTTTGTAAGTTCATGTGTGTAATAAATCATTCAATAAATAAAGCAGCACTAGTAAAGTAGGTAGCAGCGGCTTGACTTTTCAATGTGAAATAATGTGAAATTACCTTAGTTATCATGCTCAAAATGTAACTAAGTATCCTATTTGCCTCGTCCGAAAAGGACGACTAAGTTAACAAGTCCTGTAAAATAATCCATAAGACCTCGTGTACACTTCGTCGCAATAAAGGATCTTTGACTTTGTCTTTGAATGTACGAAAAACCAACTGCTTAAGTATATTCGTTTCCGGTTTATAGACTACGCATTTCACACAGCCCCTGTCACTGTGTATTTGCATGAATGTTAAATAAGCCTATTTACTAATGTAGCCCCTTTATGCCTGTATACAGAGATGAGTACGTCCATTTCCGAAAATGAAAATTGTATGCTTTATAACCTGCACTCACGACTTCACATATATTTCGGCACATTTCAGTACTCAGCTAAAAAGCCAGCATGTTTCTATTATAGCGCGCGGCAGCGTGCAAGCCAAGTTAGGTTCATTCACGTGTTTGTAATCTGGAGTGAACATTCGTTTTGCGCACAGCAAAAGAGTGCAACTATTACCTGCGTCGTTTATATTCGAATGCATACACAATTACACATTAGATCTATGTGGACAGAAATATTCTGTCTATGTGAACTCGCACCTTCATCACCTCTGACTTAGTCTAGGCCCTAGCTAGAGAGACTCTAGGGTCCAGAAAAGTAAGTATTTCTATCATTATTTAAAATTATTTTTTATGTGACTTTGTGGAATGGCTTATTTATGACAAGATTTTATTCTTATTTCTCTTCAAGGGCCCTGAATGTTACTGATATATTTGCAAATAACCAAATATTTGACGGAAAAATTACACATTACTTGGCACATTTTTCACAGTTACAAAATCCCCCACACCCGCGTCTGCTCAGAGCAGCGGGAAGGCCCACTGTGCCGAAACTAATGATAATGTAATTAGTTCAACGTCTGATCCAGACACACTGGTAATTTTATTATACGCCTCTCAAGGACTGTGTTGCTAGGGTGCATATCTTAACTTAAGCGACAATGTTGAGAAAAAGTTTCCTTGAAATTTGTCATCAGGGGATTACGAGTGTTTGATTGGTGGGTGAATTTCCTCACGATCATCTTTGTTTCTATTTCTTTGTAAATTGAATTAAACAAATAGTTATACAACGTGTAATAGAATGGACATATGCATAGAGAAAGATGTGAATCTACCCATGAAACTGAACAACTTTCCCTAAGGAACATAGGTTAAAGACGAAAACAAAATTGAACTTCCGTACAAAATGCATCAGCTGATAGCTCATTTATGCTCCTTAGGGAAAGTTGTTCAGTTTCATGGGTAGATTCACACATTTCACAATGCATATACCCTTTCTGTTACACGTTGTATTTCAGCCGTGTCTTCCATTTCAACGATGATTGTGAAGAATCTGGCTAAAAATACAGCTCTAGTTACTCACTTGCTGCCAGAATAGAATGTCCTTCAACCTTCAAAGACCAAGATTTTTTCTAATATGACAACAAGGTGCATCGGTGTTGTTATTCACACAACCGCCTCTGCAGTCTGGCAGTATAATAATATTTACCGTGAAAATTGACGATTGTTTTTAGGGACAGTGATGCAAATACTTCCTAAAGGGTCCATCACAATCCCTTCTTTAACTCACAATGACGCACGGATGCAAACCATCTCGACTACACTCTGATTACTACGAATACGAAAACACAATACAGAAGGTAACGTCAGCCACAAATAGGAGACAAGGTGGTAGTACACTGGTGGTGGTACAGTCAGCCCGTCTGCCTACAAATTAACTTTTTGCCGCTGTTGAACAAAACTTAATTCCGCATGGCGCGTGGTGGAGGCCGCAATTTCCTTGCCAAATCGAGCGTGAACGAGGAACCGCCGGTTTTAGAGATCTGTGCGCAAAGGGTTTAAAAATAAACTACATATAAGTAGTAGGTAGGTTGGAGTCTGACGTCAAATAGCTTATGAGTACTGTGTCCTGTCAGTGCGCGTAGGAATGGAATAGTGCCTTAAAACAATATTACCAGTCTATACCTGAGCCACTCTTTCCTGGCGCAGTGAATCTTTTACATATATTTTATTGTAAATTCGAAAGTAACTCTTTTGGATGTAACTTCTGCCTGTCCATCTGCTTCCTCTACCAGACATACAAAAATAACAAACGTGGTAAATAAATAAACTACTAAATGAAAGATACAATCAAATGATTGCCGCCGCTTTCCAGGAAGGATTGATTCACACAATGATAAGATGACTAAGCTGAATTCAAGATCACAACAAAAACAAAAAGGAAAATCTTACGGGAAGCTGCAGATGGAAAATAGTTTTGCAGACTTTCTAGGAACAAAATTGCATAAAAAGTGTTTCAGGTAAAATAGTACGGAACCCTTTGAGAATTGATTTGATTTCCACTCGTTCAGTTTTTAAACCACCATCCGCTGCTCTAATATGCGCTCTTGTTTATAGCTAGAGGGGGACACTTGGCGAATTGAAAAACAAGGATTCGCCCTAAAATAGCGAGTTTACGATCATTTTTGGTCCTAAAAGGGAATGGGTTTGGTTTCGACGACTGAGTCTACTTAATATCTATAGTGTATTTGGCAACTGCTTTTGAGACTTTGGAGTTGGATTCTGAATTTAAATATTCTTGAAAATTAAACACTTCACTAATGGTGAAAGTACTTGCATAGGTACCTACTTACTTCATTTGTATTTGTAAAATAATGACAAACTTACCGACTGAAATGTATTGCATTCAAAACTTGGATGATTCACATACCTGAAAAAGAAAGAGTCCGATTAGAATTCTAATGCATATCATATAATACTGAAGTTTGATATACAGAGAAGCTAATACCAAACGTGTTGGGTATGGGAAATACCCTCCCCTCTTTATGAAGGAGGCCTACTGTTCAGCAATGGACGGTTCTGATTGGTAAATATAGATAGATAAAAAACCTATTATCTGCCAACAAATGTGCCTACAACCACGAGAATCTAATCTACTAGAATTTAGCATCTATATTATATGATTTGAACCAGAAAAAGATCACCTATATACCGAGTGCAGTGCCGGCGGGCAAACTGCCTGCTAAGCGTGTTAGAAGTGCCATTACACTGGACTCAAGAATCGACTGAATTGGAAAAATACAAACATAGATTTAGAGTAGGCTATATAAGTACTAAATGTTGTAAAAAGTAACATAAGCTGATTTTAGGCACCTTTGGAAAATCTTGTAGAGCTTTTCACTAAAAAAATACCCATAAATATTTTACCACCGAAACTTATCGCGAGTGACCCAGTAAATAAGTAGAATGAATGACTTCTCACAAAAGTTTGTGAAACTTGTATTTATCATAAGTATAGTGCCTATGCTTTGAAAAATCCTTTCCAATTAATTTACTCAAGTAACTGTGTAAAATACAACACTGTATTAACCCCTACTGGCTAACGTCTGACATTGAATCATTCAGGGCCTTCCGGACCATATTTCAGGACGTAACGTCCCAAAGTTCACTGACCGAACTATCCGGTAAATCCAAACAAATGAACTGGTCGCATTAACGAGAACTCCTCCCCCTCCGTCCCCTCTAGCCCCCTTCAAGGGGCCGAGATTGGAGGCGAATCGGCAATAAGTGCAACCGTTACTACTGCACCCAATCTAGCAGAATGGACCTCCTGATTTATAGATACTGGCTGAAGATGTGCGTCATATTTCACCGGGTTAATTCTCTAAGTGGGCTGGACGGCCGACAATAGAAGTATTCACTTGTCTGCCTCTTGACTCGTGTTTTTGTTCGAGATGGGTTGCTTGTATTTTCCTTGTTGCCTGTCTTAGATGTGAAGGGAGATATGACATGGACCGACTTATTTACTTAAGAGCAAAATATTTTTGTTGGGATGGAATAAGTATATCACATCTCCAAACGTATGTATAATTTTGTTGGGTTTTTTAATATTACTGTTTATAAAACAAAATTCCTAGGTACATATTGATTAATTTACTAAACTGAATTGTACTTAAACTGAACTGAATAATCATTAATTGTACGAAAGTCCTTGGTCATAAAATTGAAGAGAATAAGGACTCTGCTTATAAACGAACTGTATCTTGAAATGTAAATGCCATTTAAATTCGGTTGAACGAGTCACTAGAGAGAAATAAAGCAGAGAAGTAAATGCTGAATGTAAATAAAAACAATGTTTTATAGGTCTGTATTAATGACCCTTTCTTCTCCATTCGTATGTAGGTACCTACGAGATGAACAGTCCGATGAACCTTCATTTCAGAGTTTTTTATATGCCCTTCGAAATTTAACATCACTTGCCAGTCAATCAGGTGATTCAGCCAGACACAATCTCAAACCAGAGTTCATCAGGTCGATTGACTCGAATCCCACACGACAGAAGAAGAATCTCAAATATTTTATTTGTCCTTTTGAAAACAGACTATTTATTCATCTACTGAGTTAAAATAAAATTCTTATATTACTGCTTCGTGGTAAGGCCACTTTCACCCTAGAATATATAGACTCATTTTCCTAACACTGAGACAGCTATTTGGACATTACTTAAGACTGTCCCTTAAATCAGCCTTTCTCTAGCCCTCTCCTGACCGCACATTGGACACCCCTGAAACTAGGACTTAATTACCCCTGGATAATAAGCATTTAATGACTTCCGGTCGAGGTATAAACCTCCTTATTTACATAAGTTTGACAGTTAAATAGAGGTCGTTTGCTGGTGTTACTCGGCTAATACTGATCCTTTATCATTAGTGGTAGGTAACACTGACAAGAAAACCTTGTAGACCGTGCAAGGGAAAATAAGGCAAGAGATCGATTTTGTAGAGAAAATACATTGTGATATTGACGACCCCCACAGCCTAGTTGGCAGTGTATCTGCCTGCTCTACGCAGAGGGTCCCGGGTTCGATTTCCGGCCGGGGCAGACATTTTAATGATGAATTTAAATGTCTGTTTCTGGGTCTGGGTGTTCTTTGTGGATGTTTCTGTGTATGTCCATGGCACCCCGATACAGGGAATCCTAGTGGGGGCTATGAGTGTGATCGTGATAAAATAATTAAATCGTTAATAAATATGCGTTATGTTTTAATGTAGGTAGTCACATTTTATAATTATAATTTATACTCTTTTGACTTGATAATTTCTTCGATTTTTTTTTAGTTATGGCACTAGTGGTACTTGGTGCCAGTGTCGAGCTTAAAAGGTAGGGAAACTGAACGCGGAAAGAAAATTTTAAAAGCAATGTGTTTTGGTTATACTGCAAAAAAGAAAACAAAGTTCCTAGTTTTCAGCTCGGTAATGGTACTACACAAAAGACAAACAAAAAAAAAACTGATATAATAGATGGTTCATTTCAACACACGTATTGTGCTTTCAATGCGGGGCGTTTTTCTATATAGTAGTACAAGGATCTTTTGGCGCTTGGGTGACATTGACAGGAGCTCTTTTTGGGCTCCGACACCCTCTATAGAGGCTCTATAGAGGGTGTCGGAGCTGTTTTGAAACAGATGCAAACTGATGGATGTAAAAAACCTGTAGCTTACTTCTCGAAAAAGCTAAACGAAGCCCAAAAAAAGCTCCTGTCAATGTCACTCAAGCGCCAAAAGATCCTTGTTCGACTGTATTTTGTTCTTGCCAAGTAGTGAGTGTCGTTACTTCGCCACCTAATATCTTTCTGTGACAAAGGTATGCGTCATCCAATTGTTTTTCGGTCAATGATAGTTAAATGTGATAAATAAGGGAGTAATGTGTTGGATCTTATGACGGAGGGACCCCTCGCTTTTCGTTTTTGATAATGAGAGTTTGATTGTCAATTAGCAGTATTTTATAGCAGACAGGGTTAATCCAGGGAATATCGTATGGAGTTTCTATGGTGTTTATGTTTTGTGTATTATGGGATTATTAGCAGCAGAATAGAAGGAAACATTTAACAGTAAGGACTGTTATGAATAGAGCCAGGTTAGAAAAGCACCATCCCAGCCCTTTCTGAAGGGGTGTTTTTTCAAATTTACTCATTTCTCCAATTACGCCTGCGAAGCGCAGTAAGTACCAAACACCTCTTAAAACGCGATCTGCAGTTTCTGTAATAGTATAATAACGAAGTTGCAAAAAACCGAAACAAGAAATGGACGCCTGTAAAGAATCTAGTGCCCTAATGTTCAGTAGGTATAAGGATATCTAGATTACTGAATTAAACTTCAAATGAACTGTAAAAATCGCTGATATATTAAAGAACAAAGACTCTACTTCACAAAAGCAAACGATTTATGTTTACGAAGAAAGTTATAAATTATACAAAATAAAAATAATAAAATTAGAATTGAGTTTATGAATATGGTTAAGGTATTTTTAACAACTCCTCTTTTTAAACTTGTAACTGTAGGTTTTAATATTCAGTCTGTTGGTTTTGGTTTTCCTAGCTAATATTTCCAACAGTTCGTTTATTCACCCACAATGTCCAATATTAGTCCCAGTCGGTAATGGGCCGTGCCCAGTAATAAATTAAACACAATTTAACTTGCAATCACCATGAAATGTAATTCATTACTGGTATAAATAATATCGTAATATATGTGTCATCGTTTCATATGGGAGTAGGATGACCACACGAATTTATATTTAAGATAAAAAAGAACACGGTAACACTAATAGGACCCTACTAGGATGCTCCATATCGGGGTGCCATGGACATACACAGAAACAACCACAAAGAACACCCAGACCCAGAAACAGACATCTAAATTCATAATTCAAATGTCTGCCCCGGCCGGGAATCGAGCCCGGGACCCTCTGCGTAGCAGGCAGATACACTGTCAACTAGGCTGTGCGGGCTGTAAAAAGAATTATTGTATTGTCAGAAGCGGTCCCTATGCATGTATATCGTCACGCCTTTTTCCCAAATATGGTAGGCAGAGCGTCAACAACCAAAGAAAAAGTCGATTCGCCACTTCTGATAAATTTTAAGGGCAATTTTAGATTGAAATGTGTATCGCTATAGTGACAGGTTGTCAGCCCATCGCCTAAATCACAATACACTGTAACCTTCGAATCCCTTACCTGATTTTTATAGCATGTTTGTATTCATCATCTACGTAGTCAAAATAATTTACGACGACGCAAGTTTTTTTTTTTTTTTTTACAGATTTGACGTTTCCAGTTTAAACGTGCAGACATAATGTTTCATTTATTACGTAAACGAAAGTAGAATAGCGGAAAAACCGCTTCACTCCTCCGTTAAATTTAAATTTTCCAATAATTATCCCCGTAAAATTTATCACAGCAGGACCTTAAAATAATATTATAAAACACTGCGTACGAAAATAATGTCATTACGTAAATCCAGAGTTGCATTATCTCCCAAAATGGAGATCGTGTGGTCACCATACCGCCGCTTCAATGGCGTGGTTATAATAATGAATTATCGCACAGGTTTATTCCACCAAGCTCTGTCTCTGTGGTCTAATAGTCTCTGCTCTAAGCTTGGAATCCAGAGATTATGAGTTCGATTCTCGCAGGAGGCACTAAGTTGATCTTTTTCGATATTCCGCAGTTTGGTTAAAATTTGGATAATGCGGTCCAGGTCACCGCTGACTGTCAAGAAATTCGTTCTTATGTTGACCCTTCGGCCCCGATCACTGTTTTAGTAGTCATTACACAAACCTTGTAAGAAACCTTCCTCAACAACCAAATATTATCTAATCTAGCCCACATACCTTATCAACCCACTGTTGGGCAAATGTCTCTCTCTTCTCTTTCTATCGGGAAAATGCCTCTCTCTTCTCTTTCTATCCTTCTCTGTTTTTGCAAACAACCAAATCATTAGTAGAAAAAGACTACCAAGCTACTTTTTTTGTGACAACATTGCAATGTTATTAGTAAATTGTCAATACCCTACCTTAGTCATAAACACGATAACTATCTCTTTTAAGTTATGATCAAATTTTTAATATGGCTGTCATATCACTACCATTCTTTGTAACACAATGAAACGCATTATAGAGCGAAGTGGAATATTCCCTCGTGCAGTTGTTCGCCGACAAAAACAATTTGTCGTACGATGGCGGAATGTCGATAATTAATCGACATCGACATGCTACGCCGCCCCTCACTATTTTGCTTCAATTTGCTTTTTAATATAGCCGTGCAATGAATATTATTACCATAAATAATGATATAGAAATATTCCATATTTACGCGGATTGATTGTCGTCATATTGCAGACTTGTTTGAATGCCACTTCACCATACACTTCACTTATTTTATTGTGATTGACAAGTAAAAATATCATAGGCTTCTATCCTACTTTATATTATAAATGCGAAAGTTTGTATGTCTAAGGCTCGTATTTATAAAGCATTCTCAAGATTGAGAGCAATGTTAAGTATGGATTTGACAGATCATTTTGTACTGTAATGACATTTCTGATACGGACTCAAACTCGCTGTCACTCTTGAGAGCTGATTATAAATACGGGCCTTAATGTTTGTTGTTGAAACTAAGCACACAGTAGTTTAGGTCCTGGAATAGGATAGGCTTCTTTTACCGCGGAAAAACCTTCATTTGTGAAACCGCGGGCGGGGTTTATATATAGTTTAGGACAGTATCACACTTTTATGACGACAAGAGGGCTGACTCACGATACGCTTTTTTAAAAATTCTTCCGTGGGCCGGATAAAATGCCTTGGCGGACCGGAGGTTGCCCATATGTGGTCTAGTCTAGGTCTTTGAAAGAGATAGAGTCGAAGATGGACCAAACTAACCCACAAGAAATATGTTCTTGCATGCTTTCAGAAACGCTGACGTACATTGTTTCTATTCGTGATAAAAATAAAATATTGTAACGTAAGAAGTCACCTTTGAAGTTTTGCAAAGTCTTTATTTCCGGAAATAATCTCGCTCAATTTCACTTTCACGAGTTAAAAAATAAAATTACCTTCAAAGATGTTTACGAAATTCCGTCACGGCCTATCAGCATTAATGGTTTGCAAATAGCTTCGCCAATCGCCTTACACTCCTATATCATTCCAAAGCAGCATTCTGCATTATTCAGCATCCACTTTTTAATATTCCAGCGACATATTTTGTTGCCATTCAATTTTTTTCCCGTTCTCTCTGGCGCTGTGTGCGGAATTTTGAGGCTTACATTATAGCCCAGTGAATAAGGACATTTTTTAAGAAGAACCCGAACGAAATTCTGATATCGCTGACTGAAATTCGCTAGAGTGATACAAGTTTTGAGACTTTCGCGGTTGTTCAGTACAATTAGATTGTTATTTTGAACGGGATTACCTATTACTGAGATTACATTTATTTGTTCCTAATATTTCAAAGCAATCACACGTAATCATGAAGCATTTTACCACTTCCGTATCAATACCTTTCAAACTAACAATCTTAAATTGAAATCCACATATTTATCATAAAACTGAAATAATCAATGATAAACTATTGGACAGTTCTCATCTTTTACTTTATCACTGTGCACCTTTTTAAAAATGTCAGTGTCAATTAAATTATGTCAGAGTCGATTTACTCGTTGATTGGAGTATTATTGATGTGCGCGTCTTAATCCCAACGTATAATGTTATCGATGTCATTTTTTTGCCGATAAAGCGTGCGCGTATATTTGTGGCGCAAAAAAACATTTTGTAAGATTTGTTTAGATTAGCGCAACTGAAATTATGGAATTTCATGCGCGATAATGATAAAAAAAATATGTTTCTACTTTTGCGCAATGCCAAGTTAGCTTTTTCGGAATTATTGAAAACGGGAAAAAAAAAAATTGCTGACACAAAAACAATGGCGCAAGATTGTGATGCCACAAAATTAGATTTCATACTTAAAATACGTCCAAGACTCAAACAATGATCCCAATTTTGTCACATAAAAATAATAACTTAAAAATCCAATTCCAAGATGGTGTCAGCTATAACAGGCTTATCCTAAGCCAATGAGAACCGATTATCTGAATAAGCTATTTGGCTAAAAAACTGATCCGCCGTTTAGGCATTAGCTAAATCCGTGTCCTAAAGCAACTGGGTGTCGATGTGGAGTAGATGGTAACTTGGCGACTATTTATTTTCATTGGAAATGGGTTTGCTCTTGACACCAGTCTAGGTCGAGAGCGACAGAGACGGAGTCGACGATGGAGCGGGCTCACCCAGAAGATGCCTGTTTACTCTAACTTTGGGGGTTGTATATATATGCATTCAGAAACACAGACGCAGTTATGAGTTCCACATTTTTATTTAAAGTTGAACCTGCAAGGTTTAAAAGTAATAATATTGTAATGGATACGGTTTTAATACTTTCTTTAAAAAAGTTAGTTAGGTACTTTCTTACTTTATTATCAAGTAGGTTTTCAAATCGAACGACCCGATGAGCCGTGGTGTCAGAGTTTTTGGTTTGGCCTAGTTACTTTAATGCAATACAAACATACTACTTGTAAATAGGATATTTTACTATATTTGGAGAAGATATTTTTCCTACGACAATTAGAGGTCCGGCTTCCTAGCTATTATCAGGTAAAAAAACTACACAATAGACAAATCAGAACTCCCACCTACGACAGTAAAGGTTATGTGGTTTCATCACTAAATTGTTATTTCATATTATCTTTTATATAGAATCGAGGTAAATAAAATACTGAGTGGTAAAATAACACATTTCTTAAAATACTTTTAAAATTGGCGAGACGTGTTTTTTTTTTTGGTATGTTGACATTCTGCCTACTCTGTCATGGACAAAGGCTATATATATCTTTATCGAATTTAGATTATGATCCATTTCACCTGTGATGAGCACAAGTTTTGATTTTATCACTCAGCTGTTATTTAACACCCTGTATAAAGGGCAGGAGTAAGTAAAATACAGGGTGGTCATTACTGGGGATAATCCAGGATGAGCGGGGAAAACCGAAGGGCGGTGTTAATACCAGACATTCGTTTTGGCGGGAAATATTAGATGGCTTCTCAGGGGCTAGGATGTGCTAGAAAAATTTGTGGCAAACTCTGAAAAACGAGTCGCTTATGTTTCCACAGTAAATAAATAAAACTAGATTGTAGATGCAAAGTATCATTTTTATGAAGCAAGTCTACGAATACTTCGATTTATTACTACGAACACTTATTTTTTAAAGAAAAATGTGTTATATGAAAAGCAGCATAAATTTCTTAGGCCCGTATTTATAATCAGCTCTCATAAGTGACAGCGAGTTTGAGTTCGTATTAGAAATGTCATTTCAGTACAAAACGGTCTGTCAAATCCATACTTAATATTGCTCTCAATCTTGAGATTGCTTTTTAAATAAGAGCCTTAATTATTTTTCATTTATATTTTTGGGTAACTTTAGAGCTGTATTTGCCACATCACGCTTTGTTTAATGAAGTCGCTAGTTTTTGAGAATGCTTCACTATCTGAAAGATTTTTGTGCAAAATATCTAACAAAGAGGCTAAACCTAAAGCCTAAACCGACCCAGTACATACCCGGAGCAATACCATTTAGTCAACATTTAAACTAAACCCTACCTCACTGCAGCGCCTCCAATAAACCTTAAGTGTGAATATAAAAGCTCTATAACGGCCCCAGCAGGGTGTTTACGGTCCTACTTACCACCACTAATGGACCATGTGCACTTTATTGTCCAAAATTGCATTTGGAGAATGAAAATTCCGCCATCTTTACGACACTTGGTGGGGTTTGGAAATGCAAAAAAGTGGGGTTGGGAGAAATGTGATGTGTGCTAGAGACGGGTTTGGAAATTTGCGGAGTATGCGTGATTTGTTGGTTGTGGGGTGAATTCGTGTATATTAAGACGTGATTGAAATAATGCATCAGTGAGTAAATGCCACTAGTTTAAATTGACTTAAGTAATTTAATTAAATATCTTTGAAATCATGAAGACCTCATGAAAGGTGACTTGCCTCTGAGTCTAAAACGCAAGCTCATGGACATGTGCATTCTTCCCATCCTTACCTACGGAGCTCAGACCTGGTCTTTGACTGACATTCAAAAGTTCAGACTCGGGGTTTGCCAAAGAAATATGGAACGCAGCATACTTGGAGTCAAACTGATCGACCGAGTTCGGAACTCAGTGCTGCGTTCCCAGACAAAAATCATAGATGTAGCTCAGAAGGCTGCCTACTTAAAGTGGGATTGGGCCGGACACGTCACTCGAATGCCGGAAGAGCTATGGGCTAAAAAAGCAACTGAATGGCAACCTACTAACGCCAGAAGACGACGTGGACGACCCCGAAAGAGGTGGCGAGATGAGTTAGACGCACATTTAAAGGAATGGCAAGAACTGGCGCTAAACCGTGATCAATGGAAGGGAGGGAGAGAGGCCTTTGCCCTGCAGTGGGACACCACAGGCTCATAATAATAATAATAATCTTTGAATTACCAAGGTAACTTTAAATTGTGTAGCTTAGATGATAGAGACCAATCAAGAGAAATGATAACGACTTTAAAAGATTCCAAAATGAATTGCAGTAATTAATAATGAGGTTGTATCCCGTGTTTCTGGGGTCATCTTATGAAAACTTGTTAATTGATAACTCGCAAAATATCCTATTTATCAATATTTCTCTCTTTCTCTGTTTTCTCTCTGTATTGTAAAGATAATAAAATTTAGTTTGCATTCACAAACCATTCTTAATTAAATTCGTACAATTATAAAATCTTTTTCAGAAATTTTTATGAAAGTTTCAGCGAATCCTCATAAATTGTTACCCACGTTCGTTTCAATGTAAAATCTCTTTGATTCATTACCCACTAACCCTTTCACCAGATCATTTCTCAATTTCTGGGACAAAAGTTAATCCCCTGAATGTGTCGTCGGCTCAACCAGTAAATTCAGCTCTAGACGGTTCAAGCTACTTGACAATTATGCATGATGTAAGCATCAAGTAAGCAGATCAAGCATGCATGATTTATTTGAAATAATCATACCTACGGTAGAAGACTTTTGATTTGACTTGAAACCTAGGTCAGTCAGTTTAACTGTTCAAGATTGTGGAGAAAGAAGAAGATATACCTGCATACTAATGGGGTAGATAGAAAAAAACGACCGAAAGGTCATTCCGCCACGTCGAACAAGTTTAGAGATGGTGTTATTACAGATGATTATGTAATATTGGCACATCGCCTATATTGTAATACACTCAAACCCCCGAATTCCTTAGCTGGTTTTACAGCATGCCCGGTACGTGATGCAGTTGGCACATTCTATGTTTTTCCATCAGTCCTAGTCCAGCACGGAACAAGTGGAGAAGACAGTTGTGGTAATCTCGGTTGATAAATCTTTCTTAAATAATTGAGTAAAGCAATATACCTAAGACTTGACAATCACCATTGATCGTCTAGCTCACCCCTCACCCGTAGTTCACTAACAATTATTTCAAGGATTTCCTTCTTTTTTAGTAAACTAAGTAAAGCAATATGAGACTTGACAATCAACATTGATCGTCTAGCGCACCCCTCACCCGTAGTTCACTAACAATTATTTCAAGGATTTCCTTCTTTCTTAGTAAACTGAGTAAAGCAATATGAGACTTGACAATCACCATTGATCGTCTACCGCACCCCTCACCCGTAGTTCACTAACAATTATTTCAAGGATTTCCTCTTCACATGTCATTAAGTTTTTACACAGTCCTGCCTCCGTTCTCCTTTAAAACTGTTAGGGGTGCTCCAGTTACGATGCAGGATTGAATATGAGATGGAGAATACTGGGAGAGCGTAGTTTAAAATACATACATACATACATAAAATCACGCCTTTATCCCTAAGGGGGTAGGCAGAGCAAAAACGACCGAAACATAGATCGTTCCGCCACGTCTGACAAGTTTTGAGGTTTATTACAGAGATGATTATGTATACTGCTATAGTGACAGGTTGTCAGCCCATCGCCTAAATTACAATACACTGAAACCCTCGAATCCCTTAGCTGGTTTTTACAGCATGCCCGGGAGGAAATGCAGCTGGCACATTCTATGTTTTTCTGTCACTCCCAGTCCAGCATGGAAGTAGTTTAAAATAGATAATAGAATTTAACTGAATAGAATTTTCTATTTTTATATTGGGATTTTAAACAATTATAATTCATAAAAAAACGCACAAGCCTCATTTAGGATTGAGTCTGATTTCCCTTCTCAGTTGCGGAGGTTAGATGGCAGTCGCCCTGTGTAAAAACCAGTAACTTATTTCGATCCAATAGATTAGGTAGTCGACCCCGTGAAATACGGGAAAAGGTTAGGGATGATGAGACGAATTCAGTAAAATCTAGGGTAAATATCACATCACAAATTTGATAGAAATAACAAGGCTATAAAACAGTAAATTCTAGTATTTTTTCGCAATCACCAGTAACAACGAAATACCGGGTGTTATATCCGGGCGGGTGCTACACCCGGGACAATGTATCGAAATTAATATCCGGGCGAGTGGACAAATTGTCCACACAGGAATGTGGATAATTAAACGGCCAGGACGACAGAGCAGGGATGGACTTAGGATGTTTTAGAGGGGGAAGTGTACTTTGTATATTGTGGTCAACTCATGTGCGAATAAGGCATTTTACATAGATTTGTAAATATGACTTTAAATGTCAATTTTGTTGTAGATCGTAAAAGGTTCGTGGTGTCATTAAAGAAAACTGGCGCTGTCATTCCCATACACCAACAAAACACAGCAACTGACTGGCGCCTAGGACAAAACTGTCAAATAAACAATAAGATCTCACCTAAATTTTTTCTAACTGTGATTCAGATAATAACACAATAAAAATAAATGATAAAAAGTAAATTTTAAAGTTAATTCTTTAACTCGATAGCATTGATGCATCAACAGAAAAATGAAAATTTCTGCCAAACTGAACCCCCTTCCTTATCTCCCTGAGTCCATCCCTGTGTCCACTTTGTGCTCCAGCTGGAAATATTCGCCGTTGCAAGAACTGGGCATTCCTCGACCACCGCCAAGATAAATGTCATGGATTTCCACTCGCTTCCACACCGCAAGACAAGCCATAAATTAATATACAGGATGACGGCAAAATAAATATGAAGTTACAAAAAGCTGAAACAGATTTTGGCAAACAAAAACTTCGTATATAAAAAGAAAAAAAAAATCGCCTCGGGCAGGACTTGAACCTGCGACCTTTAGAATGCCGTTTCATCGCTCTGCCAACACCTACCGAGGGGGTAGCCGTTTTGGCGAATGTATCATAGTCTTTTTTCGTATAAAAAAATGAGATTCATATTTGTAACGAAACTACAGGCTTGCCTGTAGATCGTTTCGGCTGAACGTTTCATATTGTGGTGAAGTCTCTGCCCGGCTTCCGCCATCTTCGAATTGGAGTACGGTGCCAAGCATCAAACCTCCTAAGGTTTTAGTGCCAGATTGTAAATTTTATCTCACTTCCAAGATATAGGATTGCGAAAATAGTCCGAAATAGTTGCAGAAAATAATAGTACGGCCATGCTTGATTCGTTCTTGACTATGACTTTTTGGAGGCAGTAGCCGTGACATATTTGTTTGTTTACTTAAATAAATAAAGAAACGGATTACATTTTGTTCCAGCTGTGTCTGTGCCTTTGGGACTTTTTGGTTTCCTATTGAAAGAAAAAAAACTTAGAAAAAATTATAGTAAAATAACGGCTAGGTAGGTAAAGGGTAGGTATATTTAAGTGGTATGTCTGCCAAAACGTCTACTCTCTTATTCGCTATTCTAGTGCCGTAAACCAAAAAATATCACCAAAAATGAAAAATACAGAGTACCACCTTTATTTTGTTATTTATTGGCGCGGAAAATCCAACACCGTATCTTGGCTTCGTTTCTTGGCACATACTCACTGTAATTTACAGAATTTTCGAACGTGTACAGAATCCTGAAATATTCCCCTTGTAACAAGACATGATAGTTTTTGCTCTTGTTTTCATGGTATAAAATGATGTGGGGTTTGCTGTTTGCTGGACCGGAATAGAGGGTATGTGCCAAGAAATAAATTGTGCAGAAATGTCTTGTAAATAATAGGTTACCAAGCTATTCTCTGAAATAATTTTGAGATAGTAGTGGAACATGACAATCAAATATTTTTTTATAAAAGATTGGTTCAATTTTTGCCAAACCAAATGCAACCACATTTGGTTTGGCACAAATTGAACCAATTTTAACGAACAAATATTTACACATGGACACTTTTATTTTGTTAAGTATTTAATGGTCCGCAAAACCAGAGCCTTTCAAAACGTGGTGAATGAATCAAATAGGTTATAAAGTGGTCAGTATCATGATCTCTCCAACAGATGAGGCAACGGACAATCATGAGGATATCTCACCTTGAAAATCACTAAACTGAATAAGTGTTTAGTCAAGTCACGGTATGGTTTTCAAGGTAAAATATGATACAACCTACAATAAATTTCACCTCATGAGTGTTTTCCAGTTCTCCACGATAAAATCAAACCTACAACCTCCAGATCGACAACCCCAGACTAGCACCACTGGACCACAGAGGCACTGCTGCCGCTTCTGTTGCAGACACAAATTAACTTATTTCAGTTCGGTCCTATCACTTTCTAAAATTAATAATTATAATTCTGTCAAAGTGACGTATAACGCATAAAACAAGTCGGCACCATCTAGCATGAAATCTTAGCAAGTACTGTCACTTTGACAGGATTATCACTAGTTCAATTAGACAGGTTTATAATCAGATGTTGTGTTGTTGTCTCTATTTTATTCAAATTTTAGAAATAGACAAAACAAAACTAAAATAAGTTAAGTTGTGTTTACAACAAAATCGCCTCCATTAGGTAAATAAAACGATCTAAAGATTGGCTCAGATCGCGTTCTCTCACTCGTTGTCCGAGCTCCCATTATGAGACGGTTGTCGCGATTTATTTGTTGTCGATACGGCCAATGTCTTTGTAATCGACGGAGCAATATTTATCGATATCGATAAAAGAGGGCGGATTAAAAGGACGAGATATATGTGCGTCTTTGGAAAGCAAATTAGAGTTAGATACGAGATATATTTTGTAGTATCAATTTTATTTTATTTATAAAGCTTTATTGCACTATACAAAGGGCGGGTCTAATGCCACGCGGCATTCTCTACCGGCCAACCATAGTATAGATTTTATTTTTTACAGGTTGCTAATTTAAAGGAGGATTTTTGGAACATTGGAGCATATTTTGTTTAATCTTAGTTAATTTTTCTTTTTGATTTTCTTATACTAAATCGCAATCGCAACTAATAACCACCAGATAGCAGATCCTATACTACCCCTGTTAGTAAAGTTAATACCTATCTTCGTAGTAGGTGCTTTACCCCTCATAGATCTGTTATCAAACTTTACTAAGGCCCGTATTTATAAGCAGCTCTTGAGACTGACAGCGAGTTTGAGTTCGTATCAGAAATGTCATTTCAGTACAAAACCGACTGTCAAATCCACACTTAATATTGCTCTCAATCTTGAGATCGCTTTATAAATACGACCTGTTAGCGACCCACAACCACCGGCAGCGACGCGGGCGCGGCGCGGGGCAGGGGGGGCTAAGAATGATATTAAAACGATGTTAAAAAATGTTGGCTCAATCTCAGCTCTGATGCAGAAAAAAGGCTACATCGCATAAGGTAACTCCAACATTTCGCAAAATGAAGAAAACTTTTTATGAAACGAGTTTCGTTGTACCAGTTTTTAGGTCAGCTTTAGCATAGAAATAGGATTTTGGCACATAAAGAGTGGCGAATTACGACACTATTAGCGTCAAAGATATTATCCAAGTATGACAAGTTGAGATGATAAGAAATATAAGAAAGATAGGGACTATTTATTTGAGAATCGCAGAGTAGTAGGCACATTTTTAAAATTAAAATACACATAGTATAGTGTGACCACTAACTAAAAAGAACTGAAGAAAGAAAGATAGAGAAAGAAGAAGAGAAGGACTTATGGACTTCCTATAAGCACTTCTTATGACAAGCAAGGCTTTTTAGTCTCCGGTCAGGCATAGAAGGCGTCAGTGCTACATACAACGTGTAACAAAAAGGGTATATGCATCGAGAAATGTGTGAATCTGCCCATGAAACTGAACAACTTTCCCTAAGAAACATAGGTCGGAAAACGAAAAAAAAAAATTGTGACCTTTCATACAAAATGCATCAGCTGATAGCGTATTTAGTATGGGAAGTCAATTTTTTTTTCTTATTTCAACCTATGTTCCTTAGGGAAAGTTTTTCAGTTTCATGGGTAGATTCATACATTTCTCGATGCATATACCCTTTCTGTTACACGTTGTATAGACAAAACAGGGTATATCATAAACAATTCTACTTTCACTGTGTGTAGCACAGAAGTGTGTAAAGAACAAAAAATAAAATAATTATGACTGTTATTTGATGGATGATATCAGATTGATTTTGATTCTAGTCAATGAAATAATGTGATCAACAGAGCTGGCATACTTATCCAGAACCCTCAAAGACAGTAGCATTTTAACAAAACAGCACACAACAGCAGATTGTAGTGTTTCAAAATAACTATACCAATATTGGCATTCTAGTCGGAAGATTAGCTTCACAAAACTTTACAACATGGTCACTCAGCTCTTCCCAGCTATTATTATGTTAAGATAACGATATTACTTTAAAGTCCTTTACTGGGACAGTGTGTAAATGCTATCTTCATAGCAACAGGACAGTTTTCCAGAAACACGCGCTGTTAGTTCACTCACAGACTGTATGCAAAACTATGCAGAAAGAAAATGGGTTAGCTGATGGTTAGCTGAGTGTTGCTGGGTGGTCAAGTCAGCGAAAACATTGACAAGAATTTCTCTAAAATTCCAACATTGCACAGTTATACTTCAGTAAAGATTATTTTGTAGTAAGTGGAACATTATTTTATTTCACGAGCTGGCTGCATACCGCGAGGATTGGAGGTCAATAGACATTTTCTGTCAGAGAGGTACCGAAAGTAATAATAGAGATCAATAACGGCCCAAAACTCTGACTAAGGGTTGGGGCACTGCACATTTGCATCTTTGATTTAGAAGAAAACCATGTAAAAAGCCGTCAAGTAACAAGTTACAGCCAGTTAAACAAACGGCCCCGCCGAGACAAGCTTTGAGATAAAGATAACATACGCACTCTCTTATTTTAGAAATCCAATTCCGCGCGTATACACGGCCTGCCTGTAAATATCGTACACCACGCGTGGCAGAATCGATATCATGCAGGCCACATACACATTTTTGTGCCCCAGATTTCGGTAGAACATACAAAATCTAGCGCATATATAGCGCACAGGGTAGGCAGAGCTTCTATGGCGGAATAAAAGCTGCTTGCGCGGCAACTGGTTATAATATGTTTTGTCATATTGGTTGTTGTTTTCGTTAAGATTTGGTCAAATTTTAGTTTCTATCTATCTATATCAGCCTACATCTATCTATCTACTGCTGAGTATAGGCCTCTTCTTTTGTACGCCATTTGTCATTTGTTAAATTTTAGTTTAACTGGGTTTAATTTTGATGATATTTTTAAGTTCGATTTAATTCCGGTTCCCTTCAGTTTAATAAACTTGAACAAGGACAGATACTTGTGAATAATTTAAGCTCCTCTAACTTTGTCTAGTTGGGCCTACAGCACCAACACATTGAATTGTTCTTAAAGATAACTAAATCCACATATTGTTCTAAGAATTCCATTTTATGTATCCGATTCTTTAAACACACAGCTCGGTTCGGAATATAGCACAACTCGGTGGAATCGATACAACATGCAGGCCCCGTTTCGTAAATATAGAGAACGCGTTTCCTGACTTCCATTTTTTGGATATAACGGTAAATGGGATGAATGCAGACTTTCAATAAGAACAGTTAGCGTGTAACGACACGTAATATATCGTAACAATTTTTGTCGTAACAAAGTCATTCTTAGGGTCAGGCCACACCCACTGAGTTGCGACATCGCATATCGTAAAAAAACTGCTGCAGTGTCTGTCTTAGGCTCGTATTTATAAAGCGATCTCAAGATTGAGAGCTAAATTAAGTTTAGATTTGACAGGTTGTTTTGTACTGAAATGACACTTCTAATACAAACTCAAACTCGCTGTCACTATTGAGAGCTGATTATAAATACGGCCCTTAAACCCCTTGTGCTAATATATGCTTGTAGGTTGTAAGCTAATAATGTCGCAGATTTTTGCGATGCGTGTCCGCACAGCAGTATTGGAGCCTGGCCATAGTTCTAGCGGTCTAACCCCAGGTAACCTTAGGCAAAAATAAGTTATTATTTAAAAAAATAATCTAAGCGCAATCTGGGGTACACGAAATCTTAAAATATACAAGATTTCTCTTCTATTTTGTAAAAACTATGTAACTTATTTCTATAGATTTACTAGTAGACTTAACTACATGAAAGTAATTTAGTTTTATTGCCCAAAAAATCATAAAATATCTGATGGTGAAACAGTCATAAATCATACAGCTCGTTCACAATAGTGCGTTATCGAATCACGTTTTCTATGCCATTAGTTACAAAAAAACTGCACTGATATCTTAGTAACGCCAGCTATGGGGCGTTTCCCCCATGACGTAAAAAAAAACAAAATGTCTTTTCCGGGACAAAAAAGAATGGGGATTGTGCGAGTCGAAATCTGAAATGCAGGGACCCGTACTTCTATTATTTTGAGCGATTGAAATAAGATGAAAATAGGCAGCTTACTTATTTTTGTGATCATTCTGTAAAAGTCAGCTAAGTGGCTAATGTTGTAAGAGTGTTGCAATTTATAATTTATAACCTATCTACCTAAATTACTACCTTTACGTACCTAATAAACTACCTAATACACTTGCACAGTCTATCTAAAGTATAATTGTCTGTAAGACGGGGTTATTTATTAACGTATTAATCTTGAATTCAACTGCGTACAGAACCCTAAGCCGAAAATCTCTTCTGAAGCAAAAAAATAGGAAAAATATAATACGGGTTCCAGTAAGCCATGACACACAGCCGGCGTTATAGCGGCAACACGTCTGTATGCTCCTTATCATGACAGTCAAAAGGCACTCCTTCATTTTTCCTTTGTTCTCGCTTTGCAAGTTTTTGCCACAGCATATCCTCTAAGGGCTGACAGCGGAAACTAGGGTAGGTAATGCTGCGGTTTTACTCAGTAAATGAAGAATTGTAAATGAATGAAGTTGTGAAGAATTATGCTTTTAGACAAACCAAGGTTAAAGATAATTTGGTTTCAGTATTACGTTCACATGCTGGAGTGATGAGAGCAACACAAAATATAAAATATAATTAGATGCAGCTTCACTCCCTGGGTTCACTGTAAAATGAGTTGCTCAAGCCAAAAGGTAAGTGACCAATTTATAAGGGCCTTTTTGGTTCAACGCGCTTAATTCATTAGAAATGTCGCTGCCTGTTCCCGGGATTATATCAGGGTGAAGCTATTAAGGGTAGGTAGGCCGACAAGTTAGACCGACGATCTAGTGAAGGTCGCGGGAAACTGCTGAATGCGGAAGGCGCTAGACCTATGTTCTACAGTGGATGTCTATGAGAGAAAACGATGCTATTCTAATCCGAAATCACACGACAAAATCCGATTACGCAACCGAAATAAACGAACTCACCGCGCGTAAACAGAAAAACTTCCACCGTCGCCAGATATGGAAACTTTTAAAAGAAAAGCTCGGTCTCCCCTTGATTTATCTACACATTTGTCATGCTCGACACTTGGAAAATATGTCACCAGAAGCCGCGAGCAACGCTAACGTTCACACACGAAAATAACATTTTTGCCGTCTAAATCATGGGCAAAGACCTAGTATCTATAGACTGGCTGGGCTTCCTCTAGATCGATAGACAAAACAAACCATTTATTGCATTGCAAGCAAAAGAAAACGTAAGACTAGGTAGAAGTGAAAAAACGTTCTTATTGCTTATAACAAACTTCTACAGACGACGACGAGTCCATTTAGTTCTTGTGAAGAATCTCGAATATTATTTATAAAGTCAAAATAATATTAAGCCAAAAACTGCAATCCCTTTTATTTTTGCAAGCTGTTGCATTCCCTACTTTTGATGCATTGTTATGTTTATAACTTTACTTTTTATACATTTTTATGTAAGTAACTAAACTTAGTTAAATAAATTATTTTGTTATAATTTAATTACTGTGATTGAAACTTCCATGCTGGACTGGAAGTAATAGAAAAACATAGAATGTGCCAGCTGCATCTCCTCCCGTGCATGCTGTAAAAATCAGCTAAGGGAATAGAGGATTTCAGTGTATTGCAATTTAGGCGATGGGCTGACAACCTGTCTATAACCCTCAAAACTTTTCAGACGTGGCGGAATTACCTTTATTTAGGTCGTTTTTGCTCTGCCTACCCCAATAGGGATAAAGGCGTGATTTTATGTATGATTGAATCTCCGCCTACAACAACTATGTTAGCCGAGTCTTAGTGATGGCAGGTCTATGATCACGTGACTTTTCCACTATACTGCGTCCTTGGAAGATCTGAGTGGATCGCATCACACTATTTCATGCGACGCGCAATGATATATGGGAGGTTTTGTTTTTGCTATGTTTTGCCATCGACTTACGATATTTTTGGCGATGTTATACTACTGGATGTATTTACTCGAAAACGTGAAGCAAATAGAAAAACTTATTTATATTTTGACTACTTACTAGATAGATTTAAAAATATCAGTGTACAATAGAATAAATGAACCGGAACCAACTGCTTAACGTGCCCTCCGAAGCACGAAATCATGTTATTTGTCAGAAAATCTAGTGATCTGCCGACATTATTCTGGTCAACCAAGGAATAATTTCACAAATTATTTTATCTTTAATTTTTACTGTTCTCACTGACTCAACAAGATTCTGGTCTAAACTATAACAAAATAACATGATTATAAATAGTATACCTACTTAATTAATTAATATTCACGTCATGTAAGATCAAATCCTTGCCTTGTAATAACAAGAAGGCAACAAATTTCGCTGAAGAGAAGATAATGTCTACGTAATAATCATAACTTCAAATTTCTAGGAAGACGTGATTGAATATTACCTACAGCTTCGTCAACGTGTTTGATTTTAATATCAATATTTGACTCTATAAACCAGTTTTCTGCTATAATATAAGCCTGCTATAATCATATCAAAGGTCACAGGTTCATGCCCTGCCCAAGACCTCCCTACGTTGAATTTTGAATCCTTTATACTTGCCGAGCCATATTGCAAAAATAATTTTAGAAATAGATTATATTGAAGAAATGACAAAAAAAAATCTACGCTGCAGATTCTAGGCAGTTTGCGAAATAAAATAACAACCCAAAAAATCTTACAGTACAAGATGACAAATGAAGGTACTTTCATTTTATTATTATGTATATTGAAGCGAATGCAGACGCCAAGCGAAAGTGATATAGGGGGAAAAGGGGAGGAAAGAAGAGTAGGGAAGGGGGGAGGTGGGGAGGTTCAAAAACTCTAATTTCCGGCGGCGACGTGTCTAAGTGCTTTCGATTGTATTTCGTCTAACATAGACGACATCTTGCCATTTATTGTATAACAGTTTTGAGACGATATAATCTAACATATTTTGCAGGTAACTCTACTTTTCATTTTACGAGTAAATCGGATCAAATAGTTCTGATTTGAATTAAAACTGCATCGGATTAAAAAAAAAATGGTACGTCATTATAGTTATCATCAGTGACATTGGGTTGACACCATTATTATATAGTCATCTGTGGTTGACACTTTGGCCATGTTTTGTAATAAGGTCAAGTTCTCGTTAAGTAAAATAAATATTTTAAAACATAAGATTCACATATATGAATGAATTAAGTTAAATAATATAATGGTGGGGATATATTCAACAGGATATCAACCACCCCTCTTAACAATATTCTGCAGTGGAGGTGCAAATCCTTTCAGGCAGTGGGATACACATATAAAAGATGGGCATATTTCCAGATTTCTAGACCCAGAGCTTAAAACACTAGTAACAGACGTATGCGGGCTAAACGTTAGTACGACGTACATGACATGCCCAAAAGGCAACAAGAAATTAGGCATATACCACCCATACATGGTGATGATAATGAAGAACCTGAAAAGGTATTTTGCGTTTGAAGTGACGATTCTCGACAAATCTGGTTTCAATCGAAGATTCCGAGTCGCCAACTTTCGAAGCGATACCAAGATCACATTTACTTCAACGGTGATGCCTATTTGCCTCGCTGATGGGTGGAATCAAATACAATTCAATCTCTCTGACTTTACTAGAAGAGCGTACAACGAAGAATTCATGGAAATTGTCAGTTTGAAAATTAATGCTAACATCCGACTCAAGCGAATATACTTTGCGCAAAAATTGTTAACTGAAGAAGAGCTACCTATAGAATACAGGTTGTTTTATCCTTTGCAACGAAAATCAATGCAGTGGAAACTTTGTGACCCAAGATGCAATGAAGTAGATGAAAACAGAGCATATAGTGAAAACATTCCAATTCAGTGCCCAAACAAATTTATAGAAAGAAATGATATAGACGAAGCAGAAGATAAAGAATCTCCGAATGAACGTCATGTTTCAGTGGGTTTTGTTTCTAGAGAACCATCAAAAACATCAGATCACGAACAATCAATGTATTCACAAAAATCAATAGGCATGCAGGAAAATGCAGCAAAAACATCTCAAGAACTATTAAGAAAATTGACACTAGAATCAATACATTTGTCACAAGAAACAACAAAAAGGTCACAAGAGTCTGTCAAAGGATCTCAAGAGTCAAGAAGAAGGTCACAAGAAACACCAGGATTGATCAGAACATCTCGAGGGTCAATAAAGTCACAGTTAAAAGCAAGAGTTGGCTCTAAGGACTCGCAACGCTCAGCTGGTGGTGGTGGTAAACAAGATTCAAAAGAAGCCCTTCAGCAAATTTTTAGAACTCAATCCAATGATTCAAATATGTCTCGTGTCGTATCTATAAAAGGAAAATATGCTAGCTCTCAGCTATCAATACCAAATATAAATAGAACATATGAAACGGCAGATATATACCAGGAAGAAGAAGTAGAAGTAATCCAGGTACAAGATACTAGTACAAACGAAGAGAGCAAGAAAAAACATTCTAAAGACGAGACTGACTTTCAATAATAAGTATGAAAGGGAAGCGGAAAACTCAAAAAGAAGAAATATTAGAATAAGTTAGGAAATGTTCCTTAGATTTATTTATCACTAAATAAGAACAATTTTGAATCTTTAAGGATTAAACGTTATAGTACAATTAACAACCGTGTATTTATCGTTATGGGCTTCTTCCAATTGTGCATTGGCCCATTTAAGATCGATGGAGTTTGAAGATTTAAAAATAATAAGTATATTATACTAACACAATCTTTTTAGTATTTTAAAACTGTCAAAGTTTTATAACATTAAACTTCAAAGTCAATAATATTATCATAATGACACTTTAATGACAGTACGACAAACCACAAATGAATGTCCACTTTGCTACAAAATAAACAACTTTTTATGAACAAGTGATATTATTTATTTCAAAATGTTCAAAAATACATACCAGAGTGGATTGCTGTCTATATTTTACAGCTGCGGGTCAAACCCGCTGGCAATATGGGATTCAGAAGTGCACAATGGCCATATAAAACGCATCACGGATCAAGAAGTGAATTCCATAGTTCTTGAGATTGCGAGCACTAACGTAGCCACCACATACATAACATGCCCAAAGAACCATAATCAGGTATTGGGCATAAGGCTGCCCTATCTAGTCATGATAGTAAAGAACATGAAACGATATTTCTCGTTTGAAATTACTATATTGGACGATAAGAACATGCGTCGGAGGTTCAGAATTTCCAACTTTCAGTCGACGACGAAGATCAGACCTTTCTGCACGACTATGCCAATTGGATTGTCTGGGGGCTGGAACCAAATACAGTTTAATTTAGCAGACTTCACTCGAAGAGCTTACGGCACCTCATTTATAGAATCTCTTCGAGTACAGGTACATGCAAATGCTCGATTACGTCGAATATATTTTGCTGATCGATTGTACACTGAAGAAGAACTGCCTCAGGAATATAAACTGTACTTGCCACTAGAACGCAAGATGAAGAAGAAAGAGGAGAAGAAACCACCAGAAGGAGCACCACCAGCAGAAGGCGTGCCACCTGCAGGTGTACCATCAGCAGTAGGTGTACCGCCAGCTGAAGGTTTACCACCGACTGCAGTTCCTTCTAAAGCGGGCGATTTGGAGAAGAAAAAGAGTGCGGTGACGCCTACGCCACCTCCAGAAGCCGCACCCGCTGAAGCTGCTGCGGCTACCCCGGCTGAAGGAGCAGTTGAAGGGGCGCCCGTGGCAGAGGGTGAAGCCACTCCGGCAGCGGAAGGTGAAGAAGCAGCGCCAGCTGCTGAAGGTGAAGTTGCAGCGGAAGGTGCAGCAGCGCCTGCTGAAGGTGAAACTGCAGTAGCAGAAGGTGCTCCGGCTGAAGGTGCTCCAGCAGAAGGTGAGGGCGCTCCTCCGACTGAAGGAGAGGCTCCACCAGCGGAGGCTGCCGCTGAGGCCCCGGCAGAAGCTCCCGCTGAAGCCCCAGCAGAGGCTCCAGCTGAAGCAGCCCCTGCTGCAGAAGAAGCCCCGGCGGAAGCGCCTCCAGCAGAGTAGTATATTTATTATTAGACATTTTTATTTACGTTTACATTGTACGTTTGAGTTTCTAGTATGATCGTGGAAATATATTTTACTATAACTTTACCTCGCTCATGATTGCAACGTAAATCTTTATAAAGTTTAATGCTTATCGCAGTACAAACACGTAGTCAATATGCAGAGCAGCAAACCGTCCAAATGAGAACAACCGTGCTGCCAAAACACTTTCACGCAATAATTCGTTAATACTCTCAAAAAAAGTGGAGCTATTTGCCAGTAGCGAAGTGGCTGCGTGCCCATTCAATATGCAAAATCGGGGTCATAAAATTGCGCTGTCGTCGGTCGTAGCGTCTCTTTAATAGTTTATGTTTTGGTCTATGGCGCGAAATTCCGGTCATTATTCAGAGGTTGTGCCCGTCAAACGGAGTGGACGACCGAACAGAATTTATGGCTGGTTGTGCTAGCTCTCTCGCCGTTATTATATTGAATTTTGGAAAGTCATTAAGAATTCAACGGGTGCCGGAAGGGTTAAGGGATGTTTCGGTCCGCTGCCCAAGTGTTTATCGATTTTGGGATGAGTTAGTATGGCTCGTATTTATAAAGCGATCTCAAGATTGAGAGCAATATTAAGTGTGGATTTGACAGGCCGTTTTGTACTGAAATGACATTTCTGATTCAAACTCAAACTCGCTGTCACTCTTGAGAGCTGATTATAAATACGGGCCTAAGTACAGTATTGTTATTATAAAACTTGTTTCTGAGTAAAGTTTATTCTTGTGGTTCTTTTGAGCAGTTGAAGTTGTGATGACTTGTGATTACACAGCTGTTATATAACAAACTTACCAATTTAGATGTATTGCACTCAAAACTTGGCTATTTGGTCACATACCTGAAAAAGAAAACGTCTGATTAGAGAAGCTATTAGTTTTATAATCTTACAAGACATACCAGAAGTTGTGGTACATGATCATTGATCAATTCATGTATGTCCTTGGTAGTTTCTTAGTAGATTCATTAGCACCAAATGAATCTGCATTCACAAATGAACCGCAATTCTTTTAATTTGGACAAGTGTTACTTTTACAGTCAGCAAATTATTGAACTTATTAGACTTTGTATTCGGTTTGCTAACCCATGAGAACAAGTATTTAATACTAGGCAAATTTCATATCAGGTGCAATTGTAATTATTTTATGAATTTTTAAGTAAGGATTTAGGTAATAAGTAATAATATTGAATAAGTAAGTAAGAATCAGTTCAGTAATAGAAACATCAAAAGGCCCTCCTAATATTTAAAACTGGCTTAAGAAAAGACGTAGCTTATTTCTGACCATATTTATTATAACTCATCTGCTGACCGTACAACTGCTAAGAACTCAAGACACGTCCGCTTCGGACCGTACTTTGGACGGATTATTCTCCCTTTGTCGTAAATTTTACTGAAACAATTGCAACTCCAAAAATTTGGCGCAGAGAGTACATTGACCCCTAGACAACTAGTGATGTAGACTCGTTATCGTCATCATTGTTCTTGTCGAGAGAGCACGTAAAGAAATAGTTAACTCTCTTGTACAGATTATGGATCTTGTAGATTGTTAAGACAAGTCATGGAAAATAAGATGATTACGGCTGTAAGGGTCGTATTTATAAAGCGATCTCAAGATTGAGAGCAATATTAAGTATGGATTTGACAGGCCGTTTTGTACTGAAATGACATTTCTGATACAAACTCAAACTCGCTGTCACTCTTGAGAGCTGATTATAAATACGAGCCTAAGTAATCTGTGAATTATTACTTTACTACACACAGTAGGTATTGTTTTCTGTAGATCATATTTTCTTTTTAAATTAACATTTATACCTCAGTGCTATAGAAGTACATTCGCAGATATTTATTTATTAAATTCACTATGAATATAGGTAGGCCATAACTACTTCCGTGATCTAGCAGTCTGAGCCTTGGACTCTCGATCCGGAGGTCCCGGGTTCGATTCCCGGTGGGGGACACCAACTTTGTGTTGTTAATTCTAGTTTGGTTAGGACATGATGCTGTCGGATGGGCATGTAAATAGTCGGACCTGCGCCTGATTGCTGTCTGGTCGTGTCAGTCAATCTGTCCCATCAGAATAAGAGATTGAAGGAATAGAGAGTGCACATATATGTTGCGCAAAAACTCGGGCACTAAAAACTAGTCCCGCGCAGATGGTCGATCTCTGGAAAATTGGTTGGGAGGACTACATAGGCAAGTCAATGAATTTGCTCTCTCTGTCAGAAGAAAACCCAATGCTACACACAGTTTGTCTGGCAAATTGTTTTAGCCGCAGGTCTGTGGTCAGCTCGATAATTCACTGACCAGTTGCTGTACTGGTATTGAATTCCCGATAAGGCCCCTAAGAACAGCGTTTCTCAAACTTTGGGGTTTTAGATACACCAGCCCCAGTCTGAAAGTATGACAGTAAAACTTCGATTGAGTCGTGAACGAAACGACGTCCTTTTCCGAAGTGTACATTGTATCTCAGTCGCACTGTACTGTAGATAAACACAGACTGTATGATTCAAGTGTCAAAAAGATGCCCTTCAGACACGTGGTCACACCAGATTGTCACACTAGTGTGATCAAAATTTTTTTCTATTAAAGACAGTCACACTGACCAGACAATTTCTACTGAATTCATTTCAACGCCATGAAGAGAGAACAGAAGCAGCTGAAGGTTACGACGTATTTTTCAGTCACGGCAATTTTTTTTTTTGTAGACGGTAATATTTTGTGTACCCCATGTGGCATAGACGTTATTTTATTTTATTTGAAAGTAAACAGTCTTGAAAACTTTAAGAACCACTGTCTTAGATTGTTCCAACTCAGTGAAGCAATCTCTTCCTCATATAGATTTTAGTCTATATTTGCACAAATCGAACAAGTTCATTTTAAACTCGACCACATGTAGGTACTTTATTGGTTCTGTTGTGGTCAGGTCAGATTCAAATTAGGGATTTCAGGTGAAGCAAATCTACACGTGAGGTTATTAAGGCTTAGTCATTTAATTTTCAGCAGTAGGTAGTAGCTTTTCGAATCATCGTTTCCCGTGGAAATAATAACAATTTTTCAGCAGTAAAAATAAGAAGAAGAAAACGAAAAAAAGCATCCTAGTATCCAAGCCGATTAATATGATGGATGGGAAAAGCCTCTATCGCTACATAACTTTTTTTTTATAGTTGATAGGCATTTATTTGCCCCTGGATATCTAGCTCTATCCTGGATATCTGGATAGCTTTATATCTTTCTCTTCATAATTTTTTTGAATGAATTTGTTTCAAATACCTAATCAAAACAGGCCCAAAACATTTGAATAAAATAAACTCCACCAACTTTTTCTGCAACGTTGTTGCACACATCCGGAACAAGAATAATATTCACGCAGAATCCTCACAATTTTTCCTTTGCCTTCATAAATCAGTTGAATATATCGGGGTAAAATTTAAAACAGTACGCTGGATAATTCCCATATTCACCGAACATGAACGTTGCAGTAAGTTAGCGTGGCGGGTAGCGTGGCGAGTGAGTAATAAATCAAAGCCGATATGCGATGTGGTGCAAGCGAAACAACAATTTTGCATGTTGTGATACGGGCATTGTCGGGTCAGTGTGTGTAGGAGTCTTAAGAGAAATTATCTATACAGGGTGTCAATTTAATTGCGTGTAGCTTAAGGGGTGTTTCAGTATCGATAAAGGAACATTAAAATAAAATAGGTCACAAAAAATAAATAAAAGAAAAAATATAACATGATCCGCTCGGAGCGCTGCGCTCTGGTGCTAAAACCGAAAACGCACGTACGAGTGTTTGGGTTCTTTAGCGCACTATACAGTGTGTAAAAAAAAGTACGGCGTTCCTTTAAACCCACATGTTCTACTAATGATAACAAACAACTTTCGCAAAGCACAAAAATTTTAGCTCTAAATAAAATTATGCCTTGTCCATACAAAATTTCAAATGAGGAGAGCATTTTTGTATGGAAATCTATTTTTTTTCGAGCTAAAATTTTTGTGCTTTGGGAAAGTTGTTTGGTATCGTCAGTAGAATATGTGGTTTAAAGGAACGCAGTACTTTTGTTTACACCCTGTATTTTACTAGGTTTTACCGCGCCTAAATGATTTTATCGAGAGAATGAGACATTTTCCGTTCCTCGGATCCCACCTATAGTCCTACCAAACATCATTATTTCTGTTCAGTTTTAGGCGTGAAACAGTAACAGATAGACGGAGTACAGATAGTCAAAGTTACTTTCGAATTTATAATAGAAGGATTTGTGATGTTTTTGACTCTTGTACCACATTCGCTCCCGCTTACCCAATGCAGCTTCTCTGGACTGAAGCTAAGCGAAGCGATTCAGCCCTCCAGCCGCATGATATTAAAGCTTTAATTCCCAGCTGCATTATTAACTAGCGCCTGAAATTGCTTGTAAATAAACCTTTAAAATAACACGTGATATTTTTGGAATCTGCGTTCCTGACTACAAATATTGAAGGACTAGCTTACAGACCTGCTTTTTCATAAGACTAAAGGTTTAAATTTTTCTGCGGAAATGAGGTATTTTTCACAACAAAAACTAGCCTGCCTACTCCGTGTTAAAGTAAGTTTCTAAAGACTTATCAAAATCGGTTAGGTTTATCCCAAAGTAATATAAATAAAATGTTATTTTTCTTTATATTACTGATGTAGTTAATATAATTTATTAAAATATACTCCATCAAGATAATCCACTTCAATTTTACGTCTGTATATAAAAGGCTTTTTGGAATTGGATATATTGAAACGGAGGATCTCAATTTATCTTATTAAAGGTAACCTTTCCCTTTTATCATAGTTACCTTACATGAAATATCGTCTTTTATAGGTACAAGATATAAGTTGTAGATATATAATAATGTATTTGCACTTAGATTTGACAATTTACATGCTTGTTGGATCAAATTTCTAAAACAATAACTTGGTCTTTTATTAAAAAGGAAATAGACGTTTTAAATCTCTCTCTGTGACCTTATTTAGATTTGATTGTAGAACAAACCTATTATACTATAATCCAAACAAAAAAGTATCTTTAAATAGCTTCCTGATAATGATATCTATATTGTATTCACAATCACATACCTACCTACTTTGCGTACGTATACGTATTATATCGAAAAAGGTCTGCTAAAGGAGTTTGTTTACATATTTAAAGAAATACTCTTCCGTTTATACCTACTTGAAGTTATAAAAAGGTAAATGGGAACTGAGATGACCCGAGAAGAGTCCTGCGAAACTGGTATTTTGTATGATATTTACTTGTAACTGCTAACCAATACCTGTTACTGAACTGCGAAATATAGTCGCTTTTGGGTGGGGTGATACTGATATTTTTCTACAAACGGTCATTGTTGGTTGTCGACTCAAAAAATTCTTGACCAAAAGCCCAGTCCTAGACACTTGAGAATCATGAATTGAACCTAGGACCTGCATATCACGGGGTACACTGCCGACTATGCTTAACTACAATTTCATATTATTATAGCATTTATGTTACGTGGCGTGTCGTGACGAAAGACATTAATAAGTTAGGTGCATTTTTTATAGCATGAATTATAGTTATATCAGGTAATAGGTAATAATTACTTTCAAATTTTTCAAAAAGAGGGTGGCAAGTAACTATGCAACCGAAAGATATTAGTTTGGAAAAAAGTTATGTAGCGATAGAGGCTTTTCCCATCCATCATATTAATCGGCTTGGATACTAGGATGCTTTTTTTCGTTTTCTTCTTCTTATTTTTACTGCTGAAAAATTGTTATTATTTCCACGGGAAACGATGATTCGAAAAGCTACTACCTACTGCTGAAAATTAAATGACTAAGCCTTAATAACCTCACGTGTAGATTTGCTTCACCTGAAATCCCTAATTTGAATCTGACCTGACCACAACAGAACCAATAAAGTACCTACATGTGGTCGAGTTTAAAATGAACTTGTTCGATTTGTGCAAATATAGACTAAAATCTATATGAGGAAGAGATTGCTTCACTGAGTTGGAACAATCTAAGACAGTGGTTCTTAAAGTTTTCAAGACTGTTTACTTTCAAATAAAATAAAATAACGTCTATGCCACATGGGGTACACAAAATATTACCGTCTACAAAAAAAAAAATTGCCGTGACTGAAAAATACGTCGTAACCTTCAGCTGCTTCTGTTCTCTCTTCATGGCGTTGAAATGAATTCAGTAGAAATTGTCTGGTCAGTGTGACTGTCTTTAATAGAAAAAAATTTTGATCACACTAGTGTGACAATCTGGTGTGACCACGTGTCTGAAGGGCATCTTTTTGACACTTGAATCATACAGTCTGTGTTTATCTACAGTACAGTGCGACTGAGATACAATGTACACTTCGGAAAAGGACGTCGTTTCGTTCACGACTCAATCGAAGTTTTACTGTCATACTTTCAGACTGGGGCTGGTGTATCTAAAACCCCAAAGTTTGAGAAACGCTGTTCTTAGGGGCCTTATCGGGAATTCAATACCAGTACAGCAACTGGTCAGTGAATTATCGAGCTGACCACAGACCTGCGGCTAAAACAATTTGCCAGACAAACTGTGTGTAGCATTGGGTTTTCTTCTGACAGAGAGAGCAAATTCATTGACTTGCCTATGTAGTCCTCCCAACCAATTTTCCAGAGATCGACCATCTGCGCGGGACTAGTTTTTAGTGCCCGAGTTTTTGCGCAACATATATGTGCACTCTCTATTCCTTCAATCTCTTATTCTGATGGGACAGATTGACTGACACGACCAGACAGCAATCAGGCGCAGGTCCGACTATTTACATGCCCATCCGACAGCATCATGTCCTAACCAAACTAGAATTAACAACACAAAGTTGGTGTCCCCCACCGGGAATCGAACCCGGGACCTCCGGATCGAGAGTCCAAGGCTCAGACTGCTAGATCACGGAAGTAGTTATGGCCTACCTATATTCATAGTGAATTTAATAAATAAATATCTGCGAATGTACTTCTATAGCACTGAGTATAAATGTTAATTTAAAAAGAAAATATGATCTACAGAAAACAATACCTACTGTGTGTAGTAAAGTAATAATTCACAGATTACTTAGGCTCGTATTTATAATCAGCTCTCAAGAGTGACAGCGAGTTTGAGTTTGTATCAGAAATGTCATTTCAGTACAAAACGGCCTGTCAAATCCATACTTAATATTGCTCTCAATCTTGAGATCGCTTTATAAATACGACCCTTACAGCCGTAATCATCTTATTTTCCATGACTTGTCTTAACAATCTACAAGATCCATAATCTGTACAAGAGAGTTAACTATTTCTTTACGTGCTCTCTCGACAAGAACAATGATGACGATAACGAGTCTACATCACTAGTTGTCTAGGGGTCAATGTACTCTCTGCGCCAAATTTTTGGAGTTGCAATTGTTTCAGTAAAATTTACGACAAAGGGAGAATAATCCGTCCAAAGTACGGTCCGAAGCGGACGTGTCTTGAGTTCTTAGCAGTTGTACGGTCAGCAGATGAGTTATAATAAATATGGTCAGAAATAAGCTACGTCTTTTCTTAAGCCAGTTTTAAATATTAGGAGGGCCTTTTGATGTTTCTATTACTGAACTGATTCTTACTTACTTATTCAATATTATTACTTATTACCTAAATCCTTACTTAAAAATTCATAAAATAATTACAATTGCACCTGATATGAATTTGCCTAGTATTAAATACTTGTTCTCATGGGTTAGCAAACCGAATACAAAGTCTAATAAGTTCAATAATTTGCTGACTGTAAAAGTAACACTTGTCCAAATTAAAAGAATTGCGGTTCATTTGTGAATGCAGATTCATTTGGTGCTAATGAATCTACTAAGAAACTACCAAGGACATACATGAATTGATCAATGATCATGTACCACAACTTCTGGTATGTCTTGTAAGATTATAAAACTAATAGCTTCTCTAATCAGACGTTTTCTTTTTCAGGTATGTGACCAAATAGCCAAGTTTTGAGTGCAATACATCTAAATTGGTAAGTTTGTTATATAACAGCTGTGTAATCACAAGTCATCACAACTTCAACTGCTCAAAAGACCACAAGAATAAACTTTACTCAGAAACAAGTTTTATAATAACAATACTGTACTTAGGCCCGTATTTATAATCAGCTCTCAAGAGTGACAGCGAGTTTGAGTTTGAATCAGAAATGTCATTTCAGTACAAAACGGCCTGTCAAATCCACACTTAATATTGCTCTCAATCTTGAGATCGCTTTATAAATACGAGCCATACTAACTCATCCCAAAATCGATAAACACTTGGGCAGCGGACCGAAACATCCCTTAACCCTTCCGGCACCCGTTGAATTCTTAATGACTTTCCAAAATTCAATATAATAACGGCGAGAGAGCTAGCACAACCAGCCATAAATTCTGTTCGGTCGTCCAAGTGTTTATCGATTTTGGGATGAGTTAGTATGGCTCGTATTTATAAAGCGATCTCAAGATTGAGAGCAATATTAAGTGTGGATTTGACAGGCCGTTTTGTACTGAAATGACATTTCTGATTCAAACTCAAACTCGCTGTCACTCTTGAGAGCTGATTATAAATACGGGCCTAAGTACAGTATTGTTATTATAAAACTTGTTTCTGAGTAAAGTTTATTCTTGTGGTTCTTTTGAGCAGTTGAAGTTGTGATGACTTGTGATTACACAGCTGTTATATAACAAACTTACCAATTTAGATGTATTGCACTCAAAACTTGGCTATTTGGTCACATACCTGAAAAAGAAAACGTCTGATTAGAGAAGCTATTAGTTTTATAATCTTACAAGACATACCAGAAGTTGTGGTACATGATCATTGATCAATTCATGTATGTCCTTGGTAGTTTCTTAGTAGATTCATTAGCACCAAATGAATCTGCATTCACAAATGAACCGCAATTCTTTTAATTTGGACAAGTGTTACTTTTACAGTCAGCAAATTATTGAACTTATTAGACTTTGTATTCGGTTTGCTAACCCATGAGAACAAGTATTTAATACTAGGACCAAATTTCATATCAGGTGCAATTGTAATTATTTTATGAATTTTTAAGTAAGGATTTAGGTAATAAGTACATAATATTGAATAAGTAAGTAAGAATCAGTTCAGTAATAGAAACATCAAAAGGCCCTCCTAATATTTAAAACTGGCTTAAGAAAAGACGTAGCTTATTTCTGACCATATTTATTATAACTCATCTGCTGACCGTACAACTGCTAAGAACTCAAGACACGTCCGCT